>JALIZH010002828.1:0-169150 GCA_030522465.1 Rhipicephalus appendiculatus
TCACAGTGCTTGTCTCAATATTGTACATTTGTTGCTGTAGTTGCGAGTTGTTGTGCATCGAAACAACACAAAAAATTTTTTTTCTTCTAGATCATAGACCTAATCTATAGTTTCCTCCCCTTGTGTAGTGTGTAAAGGCTGAAGACTCTTTCCGAGTCCTTAGTTCTCTGAAAACAGTGGTGTAACACAACAAAAAGTGGGGCTCCTATACTGGCCTGAGCACCTTTTGTTGCAGGCAACTCGCTTTGCACTACCCTATCTCTTCCTTGGCTTCCATGGCAGTTGTGCAGCACTGCCAGGGTAGTGCAGGAGGCCCATACACTTAGTGTCAGATTTCTAGCTTTCAGTGCATATATAACTGCTATCCAGGAATTTTGGAATTTGCTAATTCACTAGCGTCATGATTAAAGTGAAGACATGTATAAAGCCTACTTGCTTTCTGGTGAGGAGTCCACTTGTTAGATAACACATCATCAGTAATCCTGAGCTTGCCAGCTGGAATTTTGCGAGTTGAATTTTGCACCAAGAACTGAAAGAATTAAGCAAACATGCCTACTAGCAAGAAATATGTGCACCTATTAACCATGCCTTCAGCTTACTGTCATCTGTAGCTTGGTCGGGGCAAGGGGATCTTGTAATGTTCATGGAACTGTATTTCTCTGCAGGATCGCTCTATTGCTGTCTGGGACATGGTGGCTCCTCGCGAGATCAACTTGCGGCGGGTTCTTGTTGGCCACCGAGCTGCAGTGAATGTGGTGGACTTTGATGAACGCTATGTGGTGTCTGCTTCAGGAGATCGCACGATCAAAGTTTGGGGAACACCAAACTGTGAGTTTGTAAGGACCCTCAATGGCCACAAACGTGGAATTGCCTGCCTGCAGTACCGAGACCGGCTTGTGGTCTCTGGCAGCTCTGATAACACTATCAGGTGAGGTGCTGTGCAAGCCTTTCTTGTGCCCAAAGAAATAACTTATTTCTGCTTTTCAGGCTGTGGGACATCGAATGTGGCGCTTGCCTGCGTGTGCTTGAAGGTCATGAAGAACTGGTGCGCTGCATCCGCTTTGACACCAAGCGCATTGTGTCCGGTGCCTATGATGGCAAGATCAAAGTGTGGGACCTCGCTGCAGCTTTGGACCCTCGAGCACCTGCAGGAACACTCTGCTTGCGCACCCTTGTGGTAAGCTGAGCAATCTATTCTTATGCTAAGCACTGGTACCTAATGATGTGCTTGCCTTCTTTACAGGAGCACAGTGGCCGAGTGTTTCGGCTGCAGTTTGATGACTTTCAAATTGTATCATCATCTCATGATGACACCATCCTCATATGGGACTTCCTGCACCTGCCATCAGAGGCTGCTTCATCTCCTTTGCCACCTCGCACCTACACCTATGTAAACAAGTGACATCCACCGTCCCCTGGGGAAGGCGACTCCTGAGGTCCTGGCTCTTTCTCTACTGGACCCTCCAGCCATGCATGGCTTCTGCCTCTGCATGGCCGTGTGAAGCTTTTGGGTGTTACGTGGGCTGTCCTCCAAAAAGCCAGGTCTTCTTCTTCTTTGTGTTGTTGTTTGCCATGGTTATTGACTGTCCCTGCCAGCCTTGGTTAAGGCACCAAGAAAGCTCCTTCTAACGCTAAACCTGTGGGGATCGGACTTTTTGCTTTGTGATAGTTCCGTGACAGGTGTGGTGCTGGTCTGATGTGGACAGCTGTGTGTTGTGTGCAGCAGCAAGCAAAGTACCATCATTGGTCCCATTGATGCTCAGAGCTTAATATGAAAGATGCTGTCCTTGATGGTGTTCATTATAGGCCACTGTAGATACAGCAGCTTCCTAACCATCTGGCTTTTGGGTGTTGCTTTTGGCGTGAGTGGCGAAGTATTACTGGGTGTGCCTGGACACATGATGGGGGGGGGGGGGGGGGGGGAGGGGGGCTCCACAACCTGCTTTCAACCACATGACTTTTATTTTGTTTGTTGTTGGAACCTTCCATCTTGGTATCCGAATGCTGTGAAAGTGAAGCAGCTGTATAGGACTGCTGTTTCCTGCTGAGAATGTGTATGAGTAGGCAGTTGCTAAAAAAAAAAAAAAAGGGTGGGGTGTACATGACTACTCTCTGCAGGTGTGGCAACTGTTCTGCTGTGTCGCATGCTGCAGAGATTGTGTGTTGGTTTTCAAGCCAAAACTCTCTCTGCAGGTTTGTCCTGTTTGTGTGCTGGAGCATGGTCAGTGTTTTCGTTGTTTACCAAAAAAAAAATGGTTACCAGCTGCAATTGTGCTGTGAAAATGTCCACACCATGTGAGTGCATGTGTGTGTTGTCTGTGCGGATGATGCTGCATCATGTTGTCACTCCTAGAAAAATCGTTTTGAATGGTGACGCAAACTTTTCACTCAAGGTGCAATTGCTGTTTGCCAGTGCCCATAGTTCATGGCAGGAGCCCTGAGTGTTGGTGAAAACTTATCAGTGGACCTCTTCTATCGGCAGCTTCAGACTTTGAGGGATATTTATTTAGTATGGGCTCTGCTAGCAAATTTGTTTGAAGTGATCACCTTGATGAGATATTTGCCTGCATTCCAAAGCTGCTTTAGGAAGCAAAAAGTTGTAGCATTTTGATTGTAAATAAATGATGTTGCCGGTAGGTGACTTCTTTTATGAGTTGAAATTTGTGGCTCCAGGTTGTTCTTTACCTGGTGCATAGGCTGCTGTGCTCGCATAGAGTATGTATATATATATACATGTAAATGTAGAATATTGGAAGTGTTGATAATGTAATGAAAAAAAGCATCAAATCTAAGGATTGTTCCTTCACTCAAGTTCGGTTATGCTTTTATAGAAAAGGGTAGATATTATAGGTTTTGGTGGCCTTTGTATGATCTAGTGGCATAGTTATGTGGAAATGATGCATTTCCAACACAGCTACTCATTGATGTTTACATGGTCACCTGTGCCTCTAGCACATTGCATTCACGATGCTGATACCGTGGAGCTACTTAAGATAAAAGCCACTTCCATGTGCAGAATTGTGAATACTTGTGAGCAGTGTGACAAATGGAACAAGTAAATTTTTTAAATGTTTTAAATGAAACTTGCCATGTCAGTTGGCATTATGCTGTACACAACTATGCCAATGTGTGACAAATATCTGCAGTGAACAGAATAGGCTAACAGCAAGTTGCTTCTCCGTGACTCTGTGTTAAAGGGACACTAAAGTGAAAGAATAAGTTAGTTTAGACTGATAAAGTATGCTATGAAAACTCTACTATCGTTAGTTTCACCACCATGTATTTATTAATGAAAAAATGAATTTTAAAAGTGAAACTTTTAAATTTCCCGCCGAACTCTGCGATGATGATGTCATGGATTTCTTAGTGCTTTTTCGCATTTTGGCCTCAATAGCTCAGGAAATTTCCTGAAACTTGGTGTTAGGTTTCTGCTCCATCGGAAGCCAATTTACTTCATTTTTGCTGTTTAGGAACTGTGTAGGCCCTAGTACATGCCATCAAAATGTACGATGTCACGGCAGCTGGTGCGTGAACTTCAAGGTGGCGTTGCCACCCGCATTTGCTTTTTGTGCGTTTTCTCGTTCATCAAGTGTCTTCTCGCAGCAAGAGTGATGTTTTTAGTATCGTGAAAGAGTAGTTTTCTATACGAGAAAAATCCTTTTTCTCTCTAGTGTCCCTTCAGAGGCAGTTTGTGCACCATGGCCTCTCTCTCAGATGGTGTTCTTGCCCCAACTTTGTGGATAACTTATATTTGCGCACATTCTAATGACATGATTTTTGTGTAGCTGTTGTCTTATATTGTGGGTTCTCATTCAATTCCTACAGAGGTTTGTACATACTGTGCTATTGCAGGAGAAATCTTGTCACAGCATTGCATCAAAAATACTGTGGTGTTACTGGATGGACAAGTAGGTTACATTTTAGCTTATTGTAATATAGTCGCATTTTCGCCCACCATCATGGCTTGGAAAGTAGGCTATTGCACTGTGCGGCAAAGCTCAAGGGTTTGGATTCGATTTTTGGCCATGGCAGTTGCATTTTGGTGGAAGCGAAATGCAAGAACACCCATGTGCTTAAACTTAAGTGCATGTTAAGGAACCCCAAGTGATCAAAATAATCCGGAGTCTCCCACTATGGCGTGCCTCATAATAATTTCGTGGTTTTGGCATGTGAAACCCGATAAATTCTGCATTGTATATATAGTCACAATTTGGTTACGTATATGTCGAACATTTTGGTGGAATTGCTGGTTACCCCTCTTCACCATGGAGCTCTGAATTAAATGCCACAGCCAGCTTTTGACCGTGCCACCTGTGGATGACACTGCGTCTGCACCTGCATCATGAGCTACAATCCAACACCTCCACCAAAATGTTGTGCGTATAAAGCTACTTGCAGGATGTATTTGCAAAACTGAAATTGCTAACTGCCCTTTCTGATACGTACCACAATGCATTGATGTTTAGTCATTTTCCTAGTTGTCAATGTTCTCTTATTCACGTCACCATAACTATATATACACACACACAGCTACACAAATGCTGAAGCTCTGAGAGATTGTGCTTGGAAGTATTGTCATTGAAAAATACAAAAATCGAGGGGTTTGGATACAACTTTGCAGTTTATGCTGCTTTTCTTTTTTTTTTTTTTTGGGGGGGGGGGGGGGGGGGGTAGTGCTTGTACAGCAGCTAAACAATGTAGCTAAGTGCAGAAATCTCTGGTGCAGACACTTTTGCTGCACTTGTTAAGTTAGCACAAATCCATGTGAGAAGTATGTGTGCAGTAGTCGTGAGATGTCTACAACACCCTACAGCTACAAAAGCACCTTAGTTCTAGGTTGGGCACTTCTGGTTGCTCAATGTCAGCATGCAACATAGATTTTGTGGTCGTTTTTTCCCATCTAAAAGAAAGCTAGCTAAAATGTAAAATTTCACCATCATGTGTCTGCATCAGAGGTAACAGCGTTTCAGTGCACCAGGTATCGCGGCACCCTCGGACATACCACCAGCAGCATATTTATGGCCGCTGCATGTTTAGAAAACTTGTGTTTGACTACACAGCTCCTAAATCTTCGGTCAGTTCATTGATGTATAACGGTCTAATATGGGCACATGTTATTCCATGGCTATTCCCTGGTGTGTCGGCAGCTACTGGCACAATTTGCTATGTTACAAATGCACTGCACACTTCACATTTTGAGGGTATTTTACACAGTTCGTGCAATTTCTTCAAAATGACTGATACCCGAGGTTGCTTTAAAGGGGCCCTCCAACACTATTCAACCCCCCATTTTTTACTCGTGGGTTGTGTAGACTGAAGTAAAGACGGATTAATGGAGCAAGAGCGGCAGTGATAACGGCACGCAGTTCTAAGTTATTCGGTTTAGAAAATTGAAAATACAAGAAAAAAAAATTACACCATCTCCCGCTAAAGGGAACCATGTGTAGATGCGAAGCAGCGGGCGCTAACGCTTACACTGGCGGCGGCGTTGACGCTGGCGCTCATCGCAGCGTTGCGCAGGAGAGAAAACGGGGGAGGCGCAAAGCACGCAGTGATGGAGCGGTGTTTCGTACTGGAACATGCCAATCGCTGCTAATGGGCAATGAGAGACAGAAGACTTGGACTGGACACAGAGACCCGCAGTCCGCTTTTAGCTAACGCGCACGCTGCGAATTTTTATTGTTCAACAACGCACAGGAGAAATTCTCCCACCGGCACCACCTTGCACGTCAAGATTCAGTGCCATATATACGGGGTGGCCAGTGAACGGTTGTGCAGCGCGAGCAGTCAGTTTTTTCAACCAAGAAACTCGCTAGCAGACGCTGTCGGCGTCGCGAGGCGAGAGAGGGGGGGGAGCGTAGGAGAGGAGAGAGAGGGGGGGACGCGCATGCGCAGTGGGAGTATGGTGGTGGTTGTGGTTCGAAGAAGGAAAAGGCGCCTAATTTCTGCAGCCCGGTCGGGAGCACGGCGCAGCGCCTGGGAGTATGGACGCCGCCCCGGGCAGGGATGCCTAGAGGAGAGAGGAGGGGAGGCGCATGCGCAGTGAGGGTGTGGTTGCCGCGGGAAGGGATGCCTATACTCTGTTTCAGAAGTTCCCTTCAGCACTGTGGAGGCCACAGGGCCCAGTAGCCAATAGGAGGGGTGATTAGCCCCTCCACATGTATTCATCCGCGCCGCGTCGTCTGCTAGCATCCCCCCTGCCGTCTGCGCGCACACGTTCAGAGAACAGACGGCAGCCGCGGCAGCGCCGAAAAAAATGAACATGGCTGCACGCATCTAGGCTGCTGCTCTCCGCCTCGAGTTTATCACGTCGTCGTCGTGTGCTCTGTGGCCCGTAAGTTCCAAACAGACGCTTGTATTTGCTTTAGATTTATGTCTTGGAGCTTCGACAGCAATCTATTCGTGACTACACTGCGCTATTTCCATGAACCGTGATCAAATTCTCGGCGCGTTAGGCTTAGCAGGCGTGGTTAAAGCAACAGCTTATCTTGCCAATAACGACAGAGCGTACCTGATGCTTTGTCCTGATCGTGAGATGGCGCAAAGCGATAGCTTATTACACCATTCATTTGTTGCTGTGAACTTTTTGAGCGAGCGTCAAGGGCAAGTTCGGATCGAAGCGGGTGGTCGCGTCTCCATGGGCGCTGCCATGTTGATTTTTGACCACAGTTACCGGCGGTTACTGATACAACAATACGACGTGAATGCGATGAGGAATAAACAAATTACTTATTGGTGTGCAGAAGCAGATGCTAAAGAAGAGCGAATGTCTCAACCTTGCCAACTCCAAGGCAATTGTATCAGGATCTATGTTTTCCTGCGCAAGCGTGTGGCTTGTTTACACCCCGTAGCTTTGGCAGTGCTGAACGGTAGTGGTGAAACAGAGTATAGAGGAGAGAGAGGAGGGTTTTTTTTTTTTTTTGAAAGGGTCTGCGCATGCGCAGTAAGGGTGGCCACGCGGCACACCACCACCGGATTAACCCGTTGTAGGTCGTCCTATATTTTTGGCATGGTGACATAAAAACCGGCTGTGCTTTATTGATATAAACTAGAAAGAAATAGTATGAAACAAATTTCATCAAAATCAAGCCAGTAGTTTACTGAAAAATAGTGGGACATATATGTCCCACTGACTCAGAGTGTTTTCAAAAAGTGGGAAAACACTGTCCCACTGCCTCATGAAGGCACCATCTCGCGATTGCATCAACGGGAATTTTGGGATGAAACGGCCGAAGCAAGTGGCACAGAGTATCACTTATAAAGTTGTGAAAAGAAAAGTTGTGCGGACCTCATTTCAGCAGGAGATACGCCGCCTGCAGTTGCGTCTCTTGAGCCTTCAAAGCGCTGTGGTATGTTCCTGTAAAGCTTACTTCACCGCATGCATCAAACACTTTTTTTGTCCATTTGGCTGTCCTTGCTTTTGCTGTCGGAATTGTCGAGTGCAGATGTTATCCCTAAACAAGTGCCTACATTTCAAGAGGTATATGATATCAATAAAAATATTTCCACGCATTAATATCCACAATAGCGCTGCGGCATTAGCGGGATAATTTTGCAGGGGATTGTTCCGATGCATTTATCGGTGAAGTTATTTCGCAAATTTACAAAAAACACGTGATGACTGGAAGCTAAGATCGCCTCTCTCAAAAACCAGAAAAAGAGGAAATTATCCGGCATTTTGATTGGTAGGTTCTATGTATATCAAGAAGAGGAAAATTCAGAAGTGATCATTAAAAAAAATGACCGAAATTCAACGCTATTGCAACACTACATCCGCCCTTCGACAGCGTGGTAAAAGAATTTTTTTCGAGAATACGAAGACTTAGGTAAGATATGAGTGACTTAATGTTGCGCTAATTGCAACGGGCGTTGTGGGAGAAAACTTTTCTGTAGATGGAAAAGTGGGACGTATGTGTCCCACTGTCGCACAAAGGGTTAAGCTTCGCCATAAGATGCTTCACATCTAAAAATCCCTACCCTCAACTTGATTTTCGCGGGGTCTCATGTGACGTCGGAGGGCTGCCCAATGAAATGAGCTAGAAGCGCCTACGTAGGGTAAGCTCGCACGCCATTGTTGCTTGTCCTTTCCAACGTGTTGTTGACGTCGTCACCATAGTAACAAACTTGGTGCCTGACGCCTGACTTGCCAGAACGTGAGCGGGCGCTACTGTTTCGAAGCGAGGTATTTTCTACTGTTCTTTACAACATTCCATGTCACTCCATCTCATTCTGAGAAGGGAATTACTGTTGACCCTTCGCGAGTTGTTCGGTGAGCCGCCCGACGAAAAACAAGGGTGCATTGCACCCCTTCAACAACAATCAAGAGCCTACCGCACGTGCGAAAGAGGCAGCTCGCAAACGCACAGAAGCAAGTAGAGGGAAGAGAGAGAGAAGCCTTTCGTATGGACATCCAACCCGCGCAAGCCGAAATGGTAGCCAGCGCGTCTCTTTCGTGCTTTGTAGTTTTTATTGGCGCTAGTATGCCCTACGGCATAAGTTAAATAAAAAGAGTTCAGTTTCCCGTATAAAGGCCAGGAGTGGTCGATGCAGTGGACCGTGCGTCCAGCGCGTTAAGTCACGTGGTCTACCGGGGTGGTAGTGAAGGCCGCATTAAAATCCCTAAAAAAACTAAAGTAGCGCCAACCGCGCCCCTTCGCCTCTGCCTCCTCTCCCAGCAGCTGCAGCAGCGCCTCTATGGTGTCCGCCAGGAAACTGCCGAAAGCACGGCCGGCCTTGCATACCTTCTCCCGGCGCACGGGAGAGGGTATGCACAGCGCCGGGAGAGGGTATGCACAGAGGACAGACAAGATGGCGCGCTTGCACTACAGTACTATACTTGCACTACCAAGCGCTGGGGAGAGGAGGAGCCTGCACGCCGACACGTATGGCGCTACTTTAGTTATTCTAGGGACTTTAGGCCGCATAGGTGGCGGGTGCGAGCCTTGTGAAGGCTCGGACAGGACCCCAGTAGGTGATCGAGCGTTGCCTCTGTGGCTGGGGCAACGCAGAAGAGGCATGTCGTTGGGGGGAGGCTGTGCACCGGATGTCCATGTAGCCCGGATGACAGGAGTCAAGGCGGCGCCCACACGAATCCTCCTGAGCGCAACCTCCTCTCGGCGAGTTAAGCCGCCGGGAAGGTCAGATCCACGCAGAGGAATGAGTACACGCATGGAGCGCCGGAGGGTTTCTTTGTGCAGAAGCAAGCTGTCCTTTGGGGACAAACGAAGCAGAGGCAATGGGTGTTGGACTTTCGCTGGATGGCAAGCGGCATCTACGTCCAGTTGAGCCGGTGCAGACCGGCGGGTCCACAATACGCGGACAGGACAGGCGCACGAGTGAATCAGTCGGTGTATATCGGAGGCTATATCGAGGGAGCCGGTCACTTTTCTTTCGCAGCTCTCGAACTGCCTGCGTGGAGTCCGTATATATAAGCAGTCGATCGAGCGACAAGCAATCCACCTTGGGTATCATGACAGTTAACCCGTCCCATATAGCAGCGAGCTCCGCCAGCATCGATGGGAACGGTGCCTCTGTAACATAGGAGCATGTATGTTGCGTTTCAGGTAGCGTGGGGCATACGAGGCTGGTTTGCAAAACGCAGTTATCGATAGCTGCGTCTACGTGTACCGCTAGTGAGCTGTCGATGGTAGTGACGACGGCCTCCTGTGCCACTTGTCGATTGGATTGTCGCAGAGGAGTCAGTGGTCGGTTATCACTGGCCTGAGCCTTGAGCCATGGTGGAATTTCTGTCAAGAGTGCGACAGGCTGTGGCAGCGTTGAATTACAGTAGTGAGCTAGAGCCGCCGCCGCAGGAACAGCTTGACTTTTTAGGTGGCGAGCGACTTGACGCTGGTGTCATGGGCGTCAGCAGGGGGAGTGCAAAAGGGGCACTTGCCCCCCCTCAAGCCTCACCAGTACTTGCCCTCACCCAAGCTAGACCAGTGCGTTCCCCCTCCCCCCACCCGCGATGCAACGCTTGTTTGCACCCCCCAAGAGAAAATCCTGCCGACGACCATGGCTGGTGTACGATTTCGTCGATGGTGTTGAGCTGCGCTTCCGCCTGGAGGGTCGCGATAGGTGTTATCCGAGGAAAGCATGTGATCGCCCTCATGGCCTCTCGGTTGGAGGTTTCGAGCAAGTCCCAATCTCTCAATGTTAGGCGTTGAAACTGAGCTTGATAAACAGGCCGAGGTTGCAGGATCGACCGCACTGAAACACGGCGCCATTCGAGAACACGCACCTTCGGTCTTTTGAGAGATGCGACAAATGAGATGGAGGGTATTTCTTTCGACGAGCAGAGCGAACCCACGCACTCGCAGATCCAGATGCGCCCAGTTCGACTCCGAGCACACGGATTGTGGAGACAGTGGTCAGGGATTGGCCATTTAGGCTCAAACAAATCGGCGTCTGCAGGAGGCGACGGCGACCTCGTCTGTTGGTGATAGACATGAATGCTGTCTTCGTGACAGATAGTGTCAGTCCGATGCGCGTACACCAGTCCGATGTCTTGTCCAAAGCACTCTGGAGTGCATCCTCCTGGCGTTGCAGGTCTGGATGTAGTGTCCACACAGTCAAGTCGTCCGCATACAGGAGGAAGAAGCCATCAGGAATGCGTGCTAGTTGACACGCGAGGGGCAATAGGGCAATATTAAACAGTATCGGAGCCAGCACCGAGCCCTGCAGTACATCCCGCTTCGTTACAGTGTCCGGTTCTTTCCTTGCCGATTCGTATGCAGAAGGTAGGGTGTGTCAGAAGAGACACCACAAAGTCGCAGACACGAGGTGGAAGTTGAAGCCATTGCATTATGCGAATGATCGCAGAGTGACTGACGTTGTCGTAGGCCTTGTGAACGTCCATGGCGAGAAGGGTTCGAATGCTACTTGATCTTCCTCCTGCGAGCACCATTGACGTCAAATGGTCTAGGCCATCTTCCGTGCCCTAGTGCGGTCGAAAACCAATCTGAGCCGGATGGTACCAGGCGTGCTTTTCCAACCACCAGGAGATGCGCGACGCCAACATGCGTTCAAGAAGCTTGCACAATAACGTACACGTTAGAGCGATCGGCCGATGATCAGAGAGGTTACCCGGGTGCTTTCCTGGCTTTGGTATCGGCACAACTTTGGCATGCTTCCATGATTCAGGCAGCTCTCCGGTCGTCCAAATTACGTTAAGCGTGTCCAGCAGCCACTGCAGTGCAGGGCCATCGATGTTTTTGAACACTTCATAAGAGATCCCATCTGGTCCTGGCGCCTTGCGTACTTTTGCCTGGCCAACTGCTGCCTGGAGCTCCGCCATCATTCATTTCATTCATTCATTTATTTATACTGTCAGCCCTGTTGTAGGGCTATTTCAGGAGTGGAAGGTACATCGCACTCAATGTACGTACAGAAAAAAAGAATACTTTTTGAGAAAACATGGTACAATAGGGTATATCACACTTTTGATGATCTATAACATATTAATATAGCACTAATGCACTAACAATAGAATATAACAAATATAACAGTCACTCGGGTATAGTTGAAAAAGGTAGAACAATAATTTGAGAAACACAAAAAAAGCACACACAAGAAAAAATCAGATAGCTAAGTGTGGACATGATTTTAGGTAGTCATTAATTCTGTCCAAGAAAGTGTCTCAGGTAGGCGAGGTTACAATGTCATCGGGTAACAAGTTCCATTCAGATATGGCTTTAGGGAAAAAGCTAAACTTAAAGCATTTATTTCGGGCAAACGGCGGGGGAATAAACATACTGTGACGATGTCGAGAATTTTCGTTGTGTATAATTTCAAACTATTGGTCGTAATTTATTTTTATTTTGTGGTGTATAACTTGATAGAGGAATTTCAATCGCTCATAAGAGCATGGGACCTCGAGTGAGGAAAGGTCTGCACGTTTACACAACTCGGATGGTGAGTGGCATCGGCGGTACTTGTTAAAAATAAACCTCGAAGCAAGCCTTTGCACTCTGTCCAGTTGGGTTTTGTTTGATTGCGTATAAGGGTCCCATACTATTTTCGCTTACTCAAAAATAGGTCGTATCAATGTTTTGTATGCTAAACATTTAATATCAGTAGTAGCATATTTTAGGTTTCGCCTGAGCGCCTGTACGGCGCTTGCATGCCTTCGATGTCCGACTGACTGGGAGTCACGCCAACCTCCGGAGGCAGGTTATACCGACAGTCGAATCGCGGTGGGGCCTGGTCGTACGCTGGGAAGAAAGCCTTAGCTACTTCTGGAGAGAACTGGCTTGGCCTACATCCAGCAGACAGACACGCACTGGCCGCTGGGTCCGGCGTGCGAGCGCCTAATTCCATGCTCCGGAACGTTCGCCATATCGATGCGGATGAGCCGAGGGACGCACACCAGTCCACCCACCGTTCCCGGGAGAGGCGCTTCTCGCAGCGACGCGCTGCTGCAGTGAGTCTGTTGAGGTTATCACGAAGCTCAGCGGCGGCCGGATCTCGGTTTAAGGCTAGTTCTGCACGACGGCGTGCTCTCCACAGACGCAAAAGATGTAAATTCAGAGGTGGTCTGTTCTCCTCCACCCAGCTGGACTGCGTGGCGGCTTGTACAGCTGTGGTTAACACCTGCAACGGATCAGACGATGTAGCCGCAATCGAGGCGTTGAGTTCCTTGCGGAATAAGTCCCGGTCGGTTATGTAGCATTGGCGTCGGAGGCAGCGCTGGCTATTCGCGGCCAAGCCGATTATCAACGGATGGTGACCACTCCCCCCAACAGTCTGGTTCTCGGTCCCAGGAAACGTCACACATACCCAACCACCACGAGAGATCAGGCGCATACGGTGGAGCACTGGGATGATCCCACCGACGTGTAGAAGTGGCCGGGGCATTCAAAAGGACAAAGTGTACGTGCGTCTGTAAATGTGTCTAGCACGATGCTGCCTCTCGCACTGGAAGAAGGGTAGCCCCACGACTGATGAGGTGCATTGAAGTCTCCCCCGACTAGCACTGGGCACCCCGGGTAAGTTCGACGCAGATGAGCCAGCCACCCCAGACGTAATCGAGGAGCGCTGCCACTATACGGACGTACAGTACGTGGCGGTCAAAATTTTACGGACCACGGGAGCGCGTGTTGGATTGGATTTGTGGCCATACCCTTTTTAACGGGTGGGCATCAAAGGACGCCCTGGCCTTGAAGATATATAAAAAAACGAAAAAAAGGAAACTAATAGACACACTGCGGCAGTTACAGACACTCGTCAAACTACCACTGTCTATATATATACATGTTCGACACGTCAACGAGCTCGCACCTTTGTCCACCACTCGTTGAGTCGCCTCTTAGTGGCAATCACTCCGTCTCCATTAGGCGCGTCACTTCGTGAAAAGCCGAGCGCCTGCTGGAGCGTGGTGCCATCTGTAGGCGCTGTTGTGAGGCCCCCGCAGTTCACAACCAAGTGTTCGATTGACTCCTCGGCGGCCCCACACACTCGGCACATAGCGCTATCCACGCTGTCATCAAAACGCTGGCGGTAGGCCAGAGTTCGGACGACTCTTCGGAGAGCGCCGGCTCGTGCCTCGAAGAGGAGGCTGCTGGCCACACTGTTATCGAAGAGCGGCTCAACACAGATCTCTTGCTTGTGTTCCCTGTAGGTCCGCAGTGTAGCCTTCTGCTCCATGAATTCGCCGCCACGTGTCAGTCTCGCTCAGTCGCACCTGAGTCTTGACTGCTTTGGCCCATTTCCGCTCGGTGTCCTCCTTCACGGGGCTCACGTAGAAGCCGTACCTCCTGCTGAGATGCTGCAGTCTTTTCGACCATCTGGTGCGGATGCAGTTGCGGTGCACGTAGTCGAAAACTCGTCGTGTCCAGCGATGCGGCTGCATCAGGCGTAACCTGCCTTCGTATGACAGCTTGCTGCGAGCCTCCCGCGCTTCGAAACACGACCAACCCAGGTCACCTTGTACTGCCTCATTGGCCACGTTGCCGTGGCAGCCCAGAGCCAGTCTCCCTACGGCCCGCTGACTGCGTTCGAGCCACTCTCTGGTCTGCGCCGCAGGGCAAACGACTGCATTGGCGAAAGTCAGCGCCGGCACATGTACCGTCTTCCACAGTTCACGTACCATAATGGGGCGGTTGAACCCCCACAGGCACCTCCTACGGAGTACATGGCCGGCCCTCTGGGATGTCTGTCTCAGGTGCTTCTCGTGGTTTGCTGTATAGTCCAGCTGTGCACAAAAGTTCACACCGAGGTAACGGTACTCTGGTGCTTGCGGCAGCAGTCCGCCACCTGGTAGAGCCAGCAAACCGGGAAGCACCGGTAGGGTGGCTAGAATGGGGAGGTGTGACAACCGCGGCGGCGCGCTCATTGCCTAGCGAGGCCCCACTGCGCGTTCTCGCCGCTGGGGGGGAAATTTGGCGCGTCAGTCTGGGGCGCCGTTGGCATGTGCCGACTGTGAGCATGTGTTGCTCGTGTCTCGTAGGTAACGGAGCAGCTCAAGTTAGCTGTCGCTGTCAGTGAAGTACGGCCTGTTTTTCTATCGCTTCCCGATTCCTTGAAGGAGGTGGTGTCAGCGGATGCCGTCGATTTTTTAACCGCTGTGAAGAATGCAGCCAAAGAAAAAAAAAAATAAACGCAGAGGTGGTGCGAGGTTGCGACGGTGACTACAAGTCCTGCGGTGAAAAACTCTTTCGTGCACCTGCCCGCACGGATTAATTTGAAAAGTAGGCACGTGCCATACCAAGGGCCGACAAGCCACTGCAAGAGATCGGTTGTCGCGTACTACAGCATAATGAGTGTCCATCTTCTGCTGAAAGGTCTAAACCAGCATGCTACGCGGAATAAAGCCAAGAAGTGTGAAGCCCTGTGTTACGTAATGTTTTAATGTACTGTTTCCAATAAACTTGTATCAAGCTACCAGGCTTATAGTGTTGTACTTTATTGCATTCTTCTACCGCATATTGCAGAAAAAATTGCAGTGACTTCCGCTATTTAAAGTACTACAGTAAAAGCTCGTTAATTCGAACTTAGTTAATTAGAACTGACGCCCTGGTCAGCACAGCCCTATGTATTTCAGTGGGGGGAAAGCTCCCGATAATTCGAGAACCGAACGCGTCGGTTCTACAACGTTAAATTCGAAATGGGAGCCCCCTGGCTTTCGTCCCTCCTCGCAGAAATCGGCCCAGAATGATTACCCAAATTACTCATTACTTTCATCTGTAAAACAAGTGCAGTGATTGATTTCCAAACTTTATGGTTGTAAATGTCGCCTGTCTGCTGCTACTTACGTATGGGTGGCACGGCCCAGTCAGGCAATGTTTGCCTTTATCCGTGGTTCCTGGGGCAATTTCAATATTGTTCTAAATAAACTAAGAAAGGCATTAAATTTTGATTGAGTTAACTCTGCCGTGTAAATAAACGCGTTTTGGAGCACAAATAGCTTCGTATATTTTCGCATTAAGGCTCACTGCTTACGTGAATGCAAGTCGCTGCTTGTTTCCGGCGTATCACCGACTCATCAATAAATTCTGTTCGTTAGAGCATGAACTTAATTTACGAAATTACCTGCCACAAACGTGTAGTATCGCCTAATTCGCGGGAACGAGTCCAGAGGTTCCTTCTTTGGGTTCTCTCCGCAAAGTATGGCGCGATGTCTGTTCATTCTAGCACCTGCCCGCTAAAGCGAACTCCGCTTAATTCGAACAATTTTATAGTCCCCTTCGAGTTCAAATTAACGAGATTTCGCTGTATCAGAATCGAAAATGTATCACTAATCTGCGAGCGACTTACGTAGGGTTGTTCCAACCTGCTGATCTGCGGGAGGGATTCCTCTAAACTACTTTTCGCATGACAAGCGCACCCACCTCGCCCGTGGCCGCGAATACCCGCACTTTGTATCGGCTGCGTGGTCGGCGCTTGTAGATTACACGTGAAATTAGAGCGCTGAGATATTTCATGAAGTTTCTCGACGTTTACAACACTAAATAATAATGCTCATCAGCATCTAAAATACTACAGCGGTAAAACTGAGCGTGGTAGAATCATTTGCCCGCCCAGAGGCAAGCGAACGACGCGAGAAAAGCACGGCGCCCCCGCCGGCAGCGCCACCGCGTGGCAGGAACGCGTTTTTGGGCCAGCCTCCGGAGACCGGTCATCACACCTCCCCATTCTAGCCACCCTAGCACCGGGCCAGAGAAGTTGACTACCGCCGATTTCTTGGTGTTGAACTGCAGTCCTAACGGTGCCATAGCTTCAGCATAGATGGTGACGAGGGTCTGCAGATCGTCACTGTTTCCCGCCAGCAGCACGATGTCGTCAGCGAACACCAGTCCCGGCAATGTCTGTTGTTCTTTGATACCATCGCTGACGCGCTCCACCACAAAGCCCACTCCGGAGGCTAGTAGGCTGCGTTCTACACCGGCGGTGTACAGCATATGCACCTTGTCAGCGAAGGCTCTTTGGGTGCCGCCATACTCCTCTCTGGGCTGTTGCTAACATGCGTGACCCCCAAAAATGCACTGGCGAGGCTGTGACGTCGGCTTTTGTACTCCCGTGCAACAGCCCAGAAAGGAGGGGATCCTCCTCTCCGTTAAAAAGGTCTATAGAGTAAGGGCGAGAGAGGGCATCCCTGTTTGAAACCTTTGCCCACCTTTACCTCGCTCGAGTAGGCGCCGTTTAGGGTGGCTACGACAGTACTGCCTCCATACAGACGTCTGAGAATCCCAGTCCATGTGGGTGGCATTCCAAGTGCCTTCAGATGTTGTAGTAATAGTTCATGAGGTACACTGTCGTAAGCCTTTGACACATCAAGGAAGCAGCCCACCAGTCCCCGGTCCTCCTTCTGCGCGATCTCTATACACTGGGTCAGCACAAAAAGGTTGTCCTCCAGCCGTCGGTCACGCCGAAAACCGTTTTGTAACTCTGTAAGGTGACCACCCTCTTCCGCCCACGTAGTCATCCGGACCTTGAGAACCTGTGCAAACACTCGATACACTACACTTGTGATAGTGAGTGGACGATAATCTCGTAGGAGGCCGGGGTCACCCTCCCTTTTCGGGAGCAGGATTACTTTGCCGCGTAGCCAGTCACTCGGTATTGAGGCACCGGCCAGGATTTCACTGAAGAATCCGGCCAGTTGGGCACGTGCTTCAGTACCGAGGCGTTTCACAAGCCCTGCTGGAATACCGTCGAGGCCCCGAGCAGTGCGGGCACTTATCCTGGAGATAGCCCTGTCAATGGCGCTCCTTGCCACTGTCCACTTCTGATGGCCTGTGCTGGTTGGTTCCGTGACATTCGGGGAGGGGGATAGCCTCGGTACGTGTACTGGGGTGTGGCCGCGCATACAGCTCATGCATATGGTCGGTTAAGGTTCGGTGGAGATCCGTGGCCTTGTCCCCGGTAGATTCTGTTCGAATCTCCGGCTGCGTTACTTTGCCATCTAACCGGGAGACATATGTCCAAAATTTGGCTGCCGCTCCTCTGCCTGCAGACTTAATTGCGTGGAGTGTCTTGTGGTTGGCTTCTGCTATCTTCCTTTGTGTGATAGCCTGCATCTCCCGTTTTAGCCGCAGATACTCTTGCCATGTCTCCTGGACATCCTCACTGTGAGGCCTCTTTACACCCTGGCGGTGACGTCGGTTGGCGGTTTGGCGAGCTTTTAGTGCTGCTTGGACCTCCCCATCCCACCAGCTCTTTCTGCGAAACCCTCGGCGCGCGTTGACAATCTTTTCGTGTTTGCGCATGATCTGGCGAAGCTGGTCAATGTACTGCTCATAGGTCTCGGCTTGTTCACGTCCGGGACACAGTTCAAATTCGTTGGCTACTTCCTGGTAGGCCGTGTCGGGGAGAAACCGCGTAGCTGGCTCGCGTTTCTTAACCTGCTGTCGCCAGGGGGATGCTGCAAACTGTAGCCTGAGGCGATTATGGTCACTACCCAAACTGTGCCGGCCTTCCTCATCAATATGCACAGTACGGAGGGCTTTTCCGAGGTTTCGCGACACGAGAGCATAGTCGATGCATGAGCTCAGGCCTCGCGCGCACCACGTATACATGCCCTCGCAGTCATCCCTAAGCAGGGTTGCCGTTGGGTGGACTTGAAAAGGAGCCAGAACTCAAGCCAAAAGTAGCCAAAGTAGCCATGCCATTTAATATTATCGCCAAATATGGAGCCAAGTGGAACAAAAGTGGTATTATGAGCAGATTCTTTACTATTGATCAATAAATACCATTTTCAATAAGTAAGAGCATTGAAAGCCACCGATAAGTTGGGAATAAATTAAGTGAATGAATTATGAGAAATTCATTACGCGTGCATATATTTATGTAGAAAATATGAGTTCTTGCCAGACACAAAGTTATATTACAATATTCCAGCCAGGAAGTCAGAAAGAAAATGTATAAGTTGAAACAGATTTTCGTTGAAGCTGCAGACCAAATTCTGGTTGTAGATGAACAGGCCAGCTAAATTTTGTTGCAGATGTCTGTTTTCTCAAGTTTACACGAGAACACGCACTGCGCATCAGAATTATTCGTAAAACTAGAGCATAGCATCACAATAGATGGCGGGAAGCTTGAGCACCGAGCCGACCCCGTGTTCGTCACCATGCACGCAACTTCGCCACTCCGTATTTGGAGACGCGCTAAGTGACGCGTGAGGGTGCCTCGATGCACACCAGCCTACTGGTGGGTGGAGGACGACCATACGCATCCGCTGAAGCGAAAGAAAAGCTTAAAAACAATGTGCTTCGTCTGCAAAAATGAGAAAAAATGGCTACTTAGTGCACCAAATCAGCACTTTAAAAGTAGCCAGAAAATAGCCATGGCGCCAACTGCAAATTTTTGTCGCCAGACGGGGTTGAAAAGTAGCCAATTTGGCGCAAAGTAGCCACCAACGGCAACCCTGTCCCTAAGGTTTGTGATTTCGAGGGAAAGTTCCTGGGTCATCTCTAACAAGAGCCTCCCATTGTGGTCGGTGTAGCCGTCGAGGTCCTGGAGGTGTCCATTAAAGTCGCCCAGGAACAGCACTTCGCGGCCGTGACCCCAGCGTTCAATGTCATGCTTGATGCAGCGTACGATGTTCGTGTTCTCCGCATGTTGTGGAGCAACACTTAGGTAGACCACACACGCTAATACTGGCGTGGCGTGTATGTGGCCGACCATCCAGATGTGTTCCGCACAGGAGTCCTTCGATTGGTGTCCAGGTGCTGCCCTCTCGCCACAAAACCCCCCACACCTCCACCCCCTCGGGCTGTACATCTGCCGATGTCAAACTAAAGTCCCTAGAATTTTATGTCAAACAGCACCGCGATGCCTTCTGACGGCTGCCTGCGAAGCTCGAGAGCGCGCACTGCGCACGCGCGCCCTTTTTTACCTGCCATCCAGCTCGTTCGCTCCCTTCAACAGCGCGCGCACCGGAACGCCAGATTAAGCGCAAGGTGTCACTTCTGCTGCTGGTGGTGGTGGTGGTAAACATTTTTATTTCAGAAAATGAACCAAAGAGTTGCTGCATATTGCAAGCTTGAGTGGCCAGACCCAATTCCGGGACGCCAATGGAGCAGGCCGCTGCCCGAGCGCGCCTCACCAAGGAGCGTTGAGCATGTAGCCAATGTAGCCGCGGAAATACCTAGCGGTGATACCGTGACGTAAACACGTAATTTGTACAGGAGCGAACGAGCTGGCTGGCAGGTAAAAAAGGGCGCGCGTGCGCAGTGCGCGCTCTCGAGCTTCGCAGGCAGCCGTCAGAGGGCGTCGCGGTACTGTTCGCCACGCGCTTCCGTGGTCCGTAAAATTTTGACTGCCAGTGTACGTAAACTGAAACCACAATCTAACGAGCACTGCGACCACTTCTTGCCACTGGTTACACCACGACAGCAGAGGAACTTAACTGCGTCTGAGGATACGAAGTCACGACATACACTGCAGCCTTGCCTGGAGGTCCCAACGCATTGGTGCAGCGTCGATCAGGGATGTTTGGAGAAGCATACGCAGTGAATCCGGGAAGGGTCTCCGGAAGTATATCTGATGTGTGGGGGGCGATGACGTCTGTGGGCCGATGTAACATTATATATATATATATATATATATATATATATATATATATATATATATATATATATATATATATATATATATATATAAGGCGGTGCACATAGACGCCAGCTCCGTTCCAGCGAGACGAAAGACGACGACGTTCGTGTGTTGCGCGCTTGGCCTGTTTCCTGCGCTGAAGCTGTCTTGCCTTCGTGCACCTCTCGCTAGGCACCGTGCCGGAACTCTTCAGAAGAACACGCCTGTTGCATTTCGTGGAGGTGCGGGGTAGTTCTCCTCCTCGTCCTGGAGCTCCAAAACCGCACTTTAACATCTGCCCCCGAAATTACCGAGGACGCCGCTCCTTCCCAAGCCCCACCTGCACCCACGTCGGTCATGTGTGCTGGGATGCTTCGTCAACATGACCCTCCGATGTTCAGCGGCACCGACGAACTTGACGTGGAAGACTTGCTGGTAGAGCATGAGCGTGTTAGCGGTCCCAACAAATGAAATGACTGTGCTAAGTTGACGCATGTCAGCTTTTACCTGACTGATGTGGCCAAGCTATGGTACTACAGCCATCAGGGGCGTAGCCAGAAAATTTTTTCGGGGGGGGGGGGGGGGGGGCACCTCCTTGATTTCGGGGAGGGCACCTCCTGAAATGGCCATTTTTCGCTATGTATGCCATGGCGAAAAAAATTTCGGGGGGGGGGGGGGCACGTGCCCGGTGTGCCACCCCCTGGCTACGCCACTGACAACCATGATGCTGATTTCACCACCTGGTCGGCATTCAAACAAATCATCGCTTCGTTCTTCGGTCGGCCAGGCTTTCGCAAGCTTCGCGCCGAGCACGGCCTGCGTGGCAGAGCCCAAAGGAATGATGAGACCTTTACAAGTTATATTGATGATGTCATCGACTTCTGTAAGCGGGTCAATGCATCTATGGCGGAGTCTGACAAAATAAGGCACATACTGAAAGGCACAGATGACGATGCATTTCATATGCTGGTAGCCAAGTGCCCTCAGACAGTAGCGCAAGTGATTGAACTGTGCCAAAGCTTTGATGAGCTACGTAAAGAGCGCCTTTCTTCTCGTCGCGCCGGAATTCCCACAGTGGAACCCTCAGCCTTGGAAGGTAGAAGCACTGGCGCTGAATATTGCACCTTGCTGCTGCAAATTAAGCAGTACATTCGTGAGGAAGTGGCTCGCCAGCTCTCCATTGTGACATCTGTCACCGAGAGCCCCACGGCACTGGATCACTCGCTCGGTCGTCGTCTTTCGTTTCGCTGGCACAGAGCTGGCGCCGATGTGCACCGGTACAATATATATATATATATATATATATATATATATATATATATATATATATATATATATATATGTGTGTGTAACGTATGAAAGGCGATGGTAGGAGAAGCCGACGAAGAAGTGCGCGTGCATTAGAATAAAGGGATGGCATCTGAACCACGACGTATCTCTGTTCTCTAACGTCACACACACACACACACACACACACACACACACACACATATATATATATATATATATATATATATATATATATATATATATATATATATATATATATAGTATTAATGAGAACTAACAGACAAAGATGCCAAGGAAAGTATAGGGGAAGCTATTAGAAGTAATTGTAATGTAAATGTGAAGAAATGAAAGTGGACGAAAAGATAACTTGCCACCGGCAGGATCCGAACCTGCGACCTTCGAATAACGCGTCCGATGCTCTACCACTGAGCTACGGTGGCGGTCATCTCCCCGTCCACTTTATGGGGTATATATGTGTACTTAAACGTGGGATATAAATATATATATATATATATATATATATATATATATATATATATATATATATATATATATATATATATATATATATATATATATATATAGTGTGCGCGCGCTCAACCCGATAACAAGAAAACAATGCTTTGTGGGGAACTTTATCACGAACGAGGACGAGGTTTGCCTATATGGATTACGAGCATAAGCGTGCGCAGGGTTCCCCTTCAGGGGGGGGGGGGGGGCGAAGGTTCGTCGCAGCGCCCCCCCCTCCCTATTATGTCAATGTATGGGGCTAACTTTGCGCCCCCCCTTCTTGCCCCCCCCCCCCCCCGTGCGCACGCCTATGATTACGAGGATTAAGCATTTGACGCGACTGCCTGGTGAAATTGTTCTCTGAAGTTTTTCTCAGCTGCCGGTAGAATAGACACTTCATAGTTCGCTGACAGCACCCTTGGGCTTGTAGTGTGCACGTATCTCACAGGAGTACGGCCACTAGCGTGGGTTCGGACTTAGCGAGCCACAGGGCCGCGTTTGCCGTCGCCTCGCATGAACCAGCGTGCCGCAGCACAAGTGCGTTCGGGCAGCAAAGGCACCGAGCGCAGCGCGGCAAGTACACAGCAGTGGTTTAGCCAGGGGGTGGCACACCGGGCACGTGCCCCCCCCCCCCCCCCCCGAAATTTTTTTCGCCATGGCATACAGAGCGAAAAATGACCATTTCAATGAGGTGCCCTCCCCGAAATCAAGGAGGTGCCCCCCCCCCCCCCCCCCCCGAAAAAAATTTCTGGCTACGCCCCTGGTACATAGTATACTGCTCTCGGAATCCGCAACACTTTATTGCCTGCGGCAACACCACAAACGCAGTACAACGCCCGCTGCAAAAGGCGGCGGGAAAAGCAACGGGCTTAACCACGCCACGGGCGAAAATACAACACAAAGGGTGCCGCTAGCACGTCTCCGCGGGCAAAAGGGCTCACGGCGACACGTCGCTGGGGGAAACGTTCCCTCGCGACTACGCTGCGTACTCTCACGACCAGTGACCACAGGGCCCGATCGCTCGAGTGAGGGCAAACTCCGCTCGCGTTGGCTTCGATAGGTACGGCTCGGCGTAGTAAGATCACGCGCGAACACACCGCACCGCTCTTCGGCCTAGCGTTCGGAAAAGGGCAACGGAAGGTAAGCGTTCACCGCGGGCGCAAGGCACCGTTGGCGAACCGTCCGAGCGAACCCCAAGAACAAAGGAGCCGACGGACGGAAAGCAACAGACGTGCTTACCCAACGCTGTCCAGAGAGATTCTGACCGTTCTGACTCCCGCCGCGCGCGAAACGTCTCGCGAGAGGCGAGACTCGAGCGCGGCGCCACAGTCGAGAATCGGCGCCGGGAGAGAGGTTAGCGTTACTCCCACTCTCCCAGCACCGACGGACCGCGGAGGAGGGGAGAGTCATGCGAGGACATGGGAACGGCAGAAATAGGCGAAAAATCCCGCGCAATGGCGACGGGCTAGCCTCAATCCCCACAGGCTTTTTTTGTTGTGTTTTGTGCCTCACCCGGAGTCTATATCGACAAGATGACGCTGATGCCATCTCATGAAGCCACCATAACACGTTTACGTGAAACATAAAACGCGAAATCTTGAGCTGTATTAGCAGAAAAGGAAGTATCGTTGTGACTTACCGCGCAATTGAAGCCGACAGTGAAGTCGATGTTTTGGTCCGCCTTCTCTTCTGAGGTAATGGGTAAAACATGAGCATTTACATGCTTTGAAGTGTAACTTTCCTGCTTCGACGTCTGATGCGCACAGCCAGTGGGACCTTAAAGGGACCCTGAAACGGTTTTGACGATTTTGTACAAACACATTGAGCCAGTAGACCAAGTCCTAAGGCTCATTTACAGACTAATTTAAGCTCTCTGCGTACACTGTGTAATTGATTACAATGCTATAAAGCTGCGAATCGCTGCAGATCACTGCGGCTCAGCCCAACGCGTTTTCAACCGCCCCTCCCCAGTATGACACGCAGTCTGCGCACGATCTGATTGGCTGCGGTGTGCGCGCACGAAAAATTGGCTGGTAGGGTGGCGGCACCTGTCGGAGCAGATATCAACCCCTCCGCGATGTCTCTGTTGCCAGACGGCGTGCGTGCTGCCGGGCGCACTGGGGCTATGGTCTCCGAGATGCACGCAACCTGTCGGCGTGCAGTCTCAGAGGTCATCACCGGGCGAAGCTCAAATCATCGAGTGTGCTCACATGAGCTCTGCGATCGCCAGCGATGCCAGCGTGTATCATGAGTTGAGGAGGCAAGGCAGGGGTAAGAAGGAGGGTATGATATAATTGGCCGTAGCCGCCTTGGTACACGGCGTGCAGCGAAATTTGTGGTGCCAATGGTTCGATGATGCTCTAGCCTAAACGCTGACAAAGCTTCAAATAACCGTTTCAGGGTCCCTTTAATGGGACTCTAACGCGAAACATGAAGTTCAGCTGAAATGAACCGGGGCGTCGAAAAATGCGTGCAGTTTTGGTTGGGTGGGAAAAGACGACTTATTAGTGGCTATATTTGTAATCAAAGACCGAATATCTCTTACTCAATTTATCTCGACCTAGAATCGATGCTGAAGCGATGTCGTCACGAATTTCATTGCTCTCAGCGAATTGGAAGGCGCCACGATGCATCACCACGTGTGCAAAAGGCCGCTGCATAACCGCGGATTTCGTGATTGCCGCGATGGATGTGGTTGCAGACTTTGAACCTCGCAGCGAAGATCTCGCCATGAAAGCAGGATTGCATTTCAGTGAGTCTGAAATGATCCCCCGTGCTCTCGCGGCAGCTCTTTCTGCGTATCTGCAGCAACCGACGGAAAGGGAAGCCTCGTTTTCGTCGACGGCATGCGCGAGGCGTTCGTTTGCTGAATAGCTGTTTATGTACACGCGTATTACAGTTCTACTATCTGTATCTTTTTAGGGTTATTGTGCGCGAGGCCCACCAATGGAGACACGGGCGCTGCAATCGTTGTGAGGTGCTAAGTTGGATCACGTGATGCCACCTTGCTTCACGGAACCTTGCTCTAACGAAGGGAAGCCGGCGGCCCGAGCGCGTCTTTTTTTTTTTAGTTTCCCACTTCACTCAGCCTCGTTTCACAACCGGTTCATGCGCACTGGCATCTAGAAATATCAAGAGCTTGGAAAGCATGACCAATGTTTTCGTTGGCATGTTGCTCTGGTGCTGTGTGCGCAATTAATACGCCACGCATGCAAAAAATCAGGGTGAAACTTCATATTTACGGTTTTACCTCAAGCATGACGAATATTACGATTCATGGCTTACAGTGCTTAGAAACGGCAATAAATCGAAGTCCGGCGCAAGTGTGTGCAGCAAGCACATCAGAGAATGCGACTTTTGTCTGCCGACTAGGAGCGCAAACGTTAATTTGGTGAGCAACAGTGAGCTCGCACGTGGCACTTTCCCCTTCCAGTGACGATGCCCACACCTCGGAGACTTTTTCAAAATTACTTCGGGAGCGTCATATAGTCAATCCCCATCCTACGCACGCTGATCGGTGAACACGTCGCTGAGGAAGGATCGATACATCCTGAAAAAGTGAGAAGGGTGGAACGCACTTTGATGGGAAAAAGCAGTTTGTGAACGAGAAAGAAAGACTGCAGGAAAGCCTGTATTATTTTTTTTTAATCGTCAATTCGTCCCGGCGCCTGCCCAGGAAAGCTCGCCGTGTGCTTGGAGACTGACATGCCCGAAGAGTTGACAAAGAGCTTCTCGATCGCAACCCTCCAGCAAGACCATGGGGCGCACTTTCCCTTTCCGATTTTCACTACGGTCATTATGTGTCGAAGAATCAAGGTAATCTGGGCCGAACAGGAAGAAACCGAACATTTGAAGAAGCGATAAGTTCAATGGCGAAGCTAGCAGGAGGTTGGGGGGCTTCATCCCCCACCGCTCTGAAATTAATACATTTTGTTTCGTGCTGATATATACATGCGCCGATTTAGGACTGCTGGCTTCACTGGAAATTTTTTAATTGCATACACGCACTCGTACAAACACACGCAAGCACACAAATAAAGGGCGGTACCACCTAAAAAGTTTCGGGCTACATTCCGGGCAGGTTCATGGTTAAAATTGTGCTGGGTGAGGCTTACATCGACATTTTTATCTGATTTTTTCTGATTTCTTTTCATAGGCTTGGATAGCAACAAAGAAAGTGGGAGATAATGAGAGGTATTGTAAAGTCGTGGGGCTGAGACGTGCTCGTGCAAGAGCTGCACAATAGAGCGCCAGCCATTACCTCTTTGAGAACTACTTCAGGACGGAATATACATTGAACCAGCGAAAATGGGCAGTGCTGCTTACGCAGACAAAGCACCGACAAATAATGTCAGAAGTCACAGACTTCCAGAGAATTTCGCCTCGTTTGTTGAAGGAAGAGAGCGCCCTTTAACTAGTCAAAGGCGTCTGAAGCTTCACGGGTGGCTCCGGGGAAAAGGAAAGCGAGGGGGGGGGGGGGGGTTGTTGGAACAGTAATGAGGGGGGCACGCCCCCACTCATTTTAAAGGGGTACTGACACAAAAACTTTGATCTCGCGTTTTTTTGCTGCAATGTGTTGCTAGGGGCCTGTTAGTGATAACACGGCACCTCGTTTGCTGCAGCGCGCGACAGATATTTAATTACAGGCTCCTCATTACCGACCAGTTTCAGTTTCGGTTTGAGAGAGCTCGAAAAACGACAAGCCGCCGGGTGCAACTATCACCACCTAGCGTGCGCAGCTCTCGATCACGTCAGCACACAGAACTGTGACGCACTTCCGCACGGTCTGCATCAAGAAGTCCTTTCGAATAGGAAACGGGACAGCAGTGTCGCCAAACACAAAACTTTCAACGCGTGCGCCGCGGCCACGGACTCGCGACCAGCCGCCGAGAAGTATAGACTGCTGGAACAAACGCGGCAAAAGAAAATGGCCGCTATGACGTCATCATAACTTGTTGCAGTGTGGTCACGTAAGGGAAGTAGGGAGGTCACCGAGGGTCACCTCTGATGGTGTTACCGCGAGGGAGCTACCGCGAGGGAGTCGATCGCTCACGCAAACTTCAAAATTAATTTAAAATACCTTCTAAACTATATTCGCTGTTGATATTTTGCAGATGATGTACACATGTTCACTGGAATCGAACCCGCAGGCTGTCTCGGCCGCGAAATTTTGTGTCAGTACCCCTTTAAACCTTTGGGGGCGACGCCCCCCCCCCCCCCCGGTTCCGGAGCCCCTGAATCCGGGAACGCGCGGAAGCGAATTCGTTTCTTGTAGGAGCAGGCACCAAGCGGGGAGCTTCCCCAGCGCAAGGCGATGGCGAAACTCTCCAACTTTATTTGCAAGCCCTCGGCAGTTCCACTGCAGGACACAGTGGTGTCGCGTTTCTTTCGAAGGAGCGGTCATTGTAGCGGCGGGAGGTTGGCGAGCAGCACCTTTGACAGCTCTTGCAGTTGCTGGGCCACAAAGTGGAGGAGCTCTGCCGGGGTCAGCTTGGGTTGTGGTGGCGCGCTTGCGGAGGATGATTCAGGTACAGAGGCAGCGCACAGCACCTGTGTATCGCGTGTCGCATTTGGACCAGCGGGTCGAGCGAGAATGATCCGGCGTTGGGCGAGGCGCTTCACTTCCATTTGGAGCTGCGCTATCTGCTGGTCAAGCTTCAACAGATCTTCTGCCGTCGTATCAGTCAATTTAGGTGTGCTCGCAGCCTGCTGAGCACGTTTTTTGCCACGCTTGACGGCGTCGCTGTACGCGGGGCGATCATAGTAAGCATTGTCAGGTTGTACCAATGCTGTTGTGTCCTCTTCGGAGGGGGGACAGCAGTTCAAACCGATTTCTCTTCGGAATGTCAGCATCCCTTTCTTCTACAAGTGCCACTGAACGCTGGCGGCGCCTGCGTTGGCGGTGGGCTTTGATAGCCTTCTGTTTAACTGGACAGTCTTTGGACGTTATATCATGATCGTCCGTTTGGCAGAGCCCGCATCTGTATGTGGGCGTCTCGGCCGATTCCATGGAAGCGTCTGCGGATTGTGGACAAGAAGCTCGCATGTGACCGGTACGAAAACACCGGTAGCAGTGTACAACACCGGGCTTGTACACATGAAACTGCAGGATGCATTCATAGTACGTAATGCTGCTCGGTGGCGTTCGAGGACTTTGGAGAGTGACCAGGCACGTGCGTCCGCGGCCCATATAACGAGCTGTTACTATCTTGTGTGTGGAGCAGGTCAAAGCATCGACAAGACTCTCCCGCGACTCCCCTGGGTCAACACCAGAGACCACATACCGACGCAAGTCTGAGCCGGAACTCAAGTACGCTTGCACTTGCACGGTGGAATCGGCTGTGGCTGGCAGAGTTCGCAGTTGGGTGAGGCGGTCGACATCCGTTAGGGAACGCACCCATACGGATATGCTGTTGGAGGGATGATGAATAGAGAAACCTTGAAACGCAGTGGTTTTTAGGCAGGTGCCGAAGGCTTACTGAAGGAGGCGATTTGATAATTTTGATACGTCGAAGCACTCACGTGGTTTTACCACGACCTTGTACTTAGAGTCGGAGCCGGGCAATGCAGAAGCTGCTGGAGAGGGGCATTCCCGCTTGCTGGCCGGTGTTTCCGAAGCAGGCAAACCATCTGCATCCATTTGTGAATCAGCCATGCGTTTGAAGTTTTCGCAATGTGTTTCGGAGCGGAGGCTGGTTGTGATGGCTGCATCATAGGCTCCGCTGCAGGCGTCGATACTGATTCATACGAAGAACGCGGGCGCGTTGCTGCCGCCTTGCACCCGATGCAACCGGCGAGACGCCGGGGCTGTCTTGGCGAGAGTCCCACGCACAACGTTGAAGCGAATGGCACCAACGGGGGTTAGTCCAGGTCGTCGATGGTGTCCGGGAGAAGAGAGCCAGGGGGCGAGCCCCACGGCCTCGTCCAGGGCGTCCGGCAGGTCTGTCTTTTGCCGGTGGGGCCAGACAGCTAGTCGTGGTAACGTTCAGCCAGGGCGCAGACAATGCGGGAACGCCGGTGTGGCGATGATCGCGCGAGCCGGTGCTATCAGCCGATATTCACGGGGCTGTCGAAACGCGTCCGTTCTCGTCGGCAGCTCAGCTGCGTCTCCCCAGCGCTCGCTTTGTAGTCGTTGTGATCTTTTTTTTTCTCGGGCTATGTCCCGCGGCGTCGGCGTCCGCACTCACACTACTATAACACTACGCATGCGCAACTCTCCTCCTTCCCTCTCTCCAAGAGCTGCACGTTACTCTCTCCACTTCTCTCCTACTACCTGCTTGCGCTTCTCCTGCGTTCTCGCGGCTCATGCGCTACTCTCCTCCTCTAAGCGGGTAGAGCGCTGCGCGCGTTCAGTGCAGCGCTTGCTTCGGTTGACTCCGCTTGACTCCGTTGATGCTTCCGATGAAGTGTGATGGAAGCAACAGTCCCGTCAGCGAGTGGGCTGACGCAAGCACGCGTCAGCATCAGCCCAAACACTAGCACTATACTCTGTTTCACCACTACCGTTCAGCACTGCCAAAGCTACGGGGTGTAAACAAGCCACACGCTTGCGCAGGAAAACATAGATCCAGATATAATAGACCTCTACCGGGGTACGTCACACCGTGACGTCACCGGCGCACGTGCAGGGCGGTGGTTGGCAAAACACCCCCCGCAGGTGGCTCAGTGTGGTACAGTAGCGAGGCGCTTGGGGCACACTTTTCTTTTTCTTTTAAGCTTAAACTTCAACTTACTGTGGCGATATTAGCTGTGGGGTGTGTGAGAGAATATCTAGATGTGTAGTAAACTGCATGACGGAAAACTTGTCATGCTGGCTGGCTGTTTATCATCAAGGAGTGAACACACATGGAGGCCTGTGGAGGAACAGCGGCATCGTCTTCGAAAATGTGCAGCGTTTATTGTGGCGTGTAGTCTGCGTTGAAAGGCATCGACAATATTGGTTGACCTTTACGGACGGTGAAACTGAGAATATTGTGTGTGGTGTGTGCTGTGTTAATAACGATGCATTTTGGTTGCCAAAACATTGGCACTCGTTGTGGGCCGGTGGCAGTAACCAGTTGTCGACGGAACATCACGATTCGACATTTTAGTCAAGGTAAAAATGCATTTCACGCGATCATCTGCGAGTGCGTAGATCTCAGCGTTTGTGCTGCGTGCAGAAAAAAATAGTGCATGATCTCCGGACTGAAAGGTACGACTACGCATGAGCTATTTGCATGTTTTAGCACTGCCGAAGCTGCATATACGCTTCGCCATGGCGAATACGCAAACGCAGTAAAGGTATAACTCGTATTATCGGAGATCTCATAAGTCTTACTAATGAGAACAGTGGAGATTCTTGCTTCTCATATACTTAGTACCTCTACGGCTCGATCTTTATGACGTGACAATGCGCATTGCAAGTTTGTGTATCGGGTCTAAAGGAGCAAAGTAAGTATGCTAACACGTTGTAGGCATCAGATGCAGCGAGGAAACTGGGCAAGAGATTATGTATATAATTAACTTATCAGGTTTAAAATCGCATAAATTTTCAGTGGGCTATGAGGAACGGTGTAGGGGAGAACTTCGCTTAATTTTCACGAGGATTTGTTAACCTCAGCCCAACGCACGGCAAAAAGTGTTTCCTGCTTTTTGCTCTCGTTTTTTTTTTTTTTTCATTCATATCCGATCAGAATTTTGCCCAGTGAGAATCTTATACGTGACCTCGCGCACAGCATCTCAAAACCATGCTGCCGTCAATGCTACACCTCGTTTAAAACTGCAGTGCTCATGTCGCGACGTTAATTGAGTACGTTCACATACATGTCATGCAAATATTTTACAAACAGCCAGTCACCGTGAACATGCAGAACCTTCGCTTTCGAAGAGGATAATATTTTTTTATGGCTGCCATTTACGACGAGCGAATCGCCACAAGCTGTGACTTTAGAAAATATCAATTCGCAGAAACTTCAGTCGAAGGAATGCAGACACACGCAGCGCTGCTATGCAGAAAGCTCCCGCCGGCGGGACTTTCTTGCCAACCAGCACCTGCTCCGAGGGAGAAGATTGGGGGGCGGGGTGCTCGCAGTGACGTCACGCTGTTTGCAAACAGGGAGAGGTCTATTGCCTTGCAGTTGGCAAGGTAGAGACATTTGCCCTTCTTTAGCATTTGCTTATGCACATCAATAAGTAATTTGTTTGTTCTTCATCGCATTTACGTCGTATTTCTTTAATTGTTGTATCAGTAACCATCGGTAACTGTGGTTAAAAATCAACATGGCAGCGCCCATGCAGAAGCGACCACCCGCTTCGATCCGAACGTGCCCTTGACGGTCGCTCAAAAAGCTCGCAGCAACAAATGAAAGGTGTAATGAGCTATCGCTTTGCGCCATCTCACGATCAGGACAAAGCATCAGGTACGCTCTGTTGTTATTGACAAGATAAGCTATTGCTTTAACCACGCCTGCTAAGCCTAACGCGCCGAGAATTTGATCACGGTTCATGGAAATAGCGCAATGTAGTCACGAATAAATTGCTGCCGAAGCTCCAAGACATAAATCTAAAGCAAATACAAGCATCTGTTTGGAACTTACGGGCCACAGAGCGCACGGCGACGACGTGATAAACTCGAGGCGGAGAGCAGCAGCCTCGATGAGTGCAGCCATGTTCTATTTTTTTCGGCGCTGTCGTCTGCTCGCTGAACGTGTGCACGCAGACGCCAGGGGGATGCTAGCAGACGACGCGGCGCGGATGAATACATGTGGAGAGGCTAATCGTCCTTCCTATTGGCTAAGGGGCCCTGTAGCCTCCACAGTGCTGAAGGGAACTTCTGAAACAGAGTATAGCAACGTTACGTCCACTCAAGACAAAGCTGCGAAGTGAAGGGCACGCGACGCTGAACGCAAACGCTTGAAGCGAGCGGCGGACCCTGAACTTCGTCAGCGCGAAGCAGCTTCGAAGCGTCAACGTCGAGCAGCGGGTCCTGAGCTTCGAGCACGTGAAGCAGCGTTGATTCGTGAACGTCGAGCAGCAGAACCTGAGGTTCGGGACCGTGAAGTTGAACGTAAACGTACGAAGCGAGCGGCGGAACCCGACCTTCGAGAACGGGAAGCCGCGTGTAAACGTCAACAACGAGAGGCTGCTCCCGATGCTGCACTCGACCGCGAGCGCGTAATAACGATCCGCGATGCTCCGCATCACCCCATGGTTCCCCTCGGGAAGATGGTGTAATTTTTTTTTCTTTTTTTTTTTTTTTTTGCGGCCGCCTCTGTTTGGGGTTCAATGAAGAAGCACAGAAAAGAAAAATGAAACACATTAGTAATCTCAGTTCTGATGGCACGCCACGATCTCTTCTAACGTTACATTTATCCAATAATAGGCTGCAGCCATCCTCTGTCATTTCCGCCCGCAACAGTTCTGGCGAGCGCCACTACGTGCTGATGCGGTCCGCAGCGATGTAGTGATTTTATGTCGTGATTAAAATACTATATCATTTGATATCGGCGCTTAGACATATGCTAGAATTATCCCCAGCCATCACTCTACGCAAAACAAATAAAAATAGGTGCTTCAAAAGTGTTGGAGGGCCCTTTAAATGCCGTCATTGGTCATTTATTGACATCTGCAACTTTTTCATTTACACCTCCTCATGGAACTAACCTAATTAAACATGAATAAATTATGAACTGTAGCGATGCATTGGAACCTATAAATGGGTTGCACTCTTGAGAGCCTTCTAGTGGGTCATCTGCAAAAAGGACGCCGTTCGCGCTGAGAGTTCGTGCCTGGCCGTGACTGTCGCCATTACGCAGTATCTCTGAGTGCCCAGCACCTCCTCCAACTCCACCAAGGCACACGTGCTTGTGTTACCTGGACGACGTCATTGTTTTCGCTCCGGATTTCTCCACGCATCTCCAACGTCTGAAGGAAGTTTTCACACGTGTGAGCAACGCCGGCCTCCAACTAAATCTGAAGAAGTGCCGATTTGCAGCACGGCGTGTCCAAGGACGGAATTCTTCCCGATCCGGCCAAGCTTCGGGCCGTGGCCGAATTTCCCAAACCTGCGTCCGTCAAAGAACTGCGCAGTTTCGTAGGCCTGTGCTCATACTTTCGACGATTCATACGAAACTTTGCGACGATCATATCACCGCTGACGAAGCTCCTTGGAAGTACCGGGCCCCTTAATTCGTGGTCATCCGAGTGCGACAACGCGTTCGTCAAGCTCCGCCATTTGTTGACGTCTCCTCCCATACTACGCCACTACGACCCTACGGCCCCAACGGAGGTTCACACAGACGCCAGTAGTGTAGGCCTCGGCGCTGTCCTGGCGCAGCGCAAACCCGGATTCTGCGAATATGTCGTGGCATACGCAAGCCGTACGCTCACGAGAGCCGAGACAAATTACACCATCACGGAAAAAGAGTGCCTGGCGATCGTCTGGGCCCTTACAAAGTTTCGACCCTATTTGTATGGTCGCCCATTTGATGTCGTCACCGACCATCACGCACTATGCTGGCTGTCGTCATTGAAGGATCCCTCAGGCCGTCTCGCCCGCTGGGCTCTTCGCCTGCAAGACTACGACATCCGCGTGCTGTACCGCAACGGACGCAAGCATGCTGACGCTGACGCCCTCTCGCGCTCCCCTCTGCCTGACGACAAAGCCCCCTGCTCAGTATCTTCCATTGCTGTTTCTGTCATCGATGTTCACATCGTCGCTACCGAACAGTGCAAGCATAATTGGATCGCCCCGCTGATCGACCTGCTCTCTGATTCGTCCACAACACCATCCACTCGCGCCTTGCGTCGTCAAGCTCACCATTTCGCCATACGTGACGGCCTGCTGCATCGACGCAATTACAACGCCGACGGCCGGCAGTGGCTACTCGTGATACCCCGCAGTATGCGGTCGGAATTATGTGAGTCATTCCACTCTGATCCGCAATGCGCGCACTCTGGGGTGTCCAAAACTTACCACCGCATTCGACAACGCTACTTCTGGCGAGGGATATGTACCGCTACGTGCAGAAGTTCGTTCGCTCCTGCCTCGATTGCCAACGCCGCAAACCGTCAACACACATGTCCCCAGCCGGTCTACAACCGTTACCTTGCCCTGACCGTCCGTTTGGGCGCGTGGGTATCGATTTGTGTGGACCACTTCCTGTGACGTCGGCAGGTAACCGCTGGGCCATCGTCGCCGTAGACCATCGAACGCGATACGCCGAAACCGCCGCCCTCCCTGCGGCTACTGCGCACGATGTTGCCTCTTTCCTGCTGCACCGATTCATACTGCGTCACGGTCCACCCCAGGAGCTTCTCAGCGATCGAGGCCGTGTCTTCCTGTCGGAAGTCGTCGAAGCCATCCTCACGGAGTGCCATTCTGTCCACCGCAAAACTGCTGCTTACCACCCGCGGACGAATGGCCTCACCGAACGCTTTAACCGCACCCTCGGCGACATGCTTTCAATGTACGTCGCCGCCGACCACACGAATTGGGATGCTATACTGCCCTTCGTCACCTACGCTTACAATACCGCCCCTCAGAGCACTACTGGTTTTTCACCCTTCTTACTATACGGACGGCACCCGTCGCACACCATCGACACGATACTCCCGTACACGCCGGACCCATCTGAGTGTGCACCTATTTCTGACACAGCCAGGCTTGCTGAAGAGTGTCGTGAGCTCGCCAAGACCTTCACGACGAATGAACAAGAGCGGCAGAAGGGTATTCGTGATGGTTCCGCCACTTCTGAGCCCACGTTCCTCCCTGGGGCGCTCGTATGGCTCTCGGTCCCTACCTCCGCAGCTGGCCTCTCTTCAAAACTACTGCCGAAATACGAAGGCCCATACCGTGTCATCGAGCGCACATCTCCGGTCAACTACCTGATCGAACCCATCGAACAATCTTCGGACATGCGCCGTCAAGGGCGCGACATTGCCAACGTGGAGCGCCTGAAGGCCTACTATGACCCGCTCGTAGTGACAAGCTGTTAGGTCGCCCGGCGGCTCCCTTTTCGTCCCCGGGGTAATTGCAGCGATGCATTGGAACCTAGAAATGGGTTGCACTCTTGAGAGCCTTCTAGTGGGTCATCTGCAAAAAGGACGCCGCTCGCGCTGAGAGTTCGTGCCTGGCCGTGACTGTCGCCATTACGCAGTATCTCTGAGTACCGGCAAATAAACGCCTTAACAGAACAATAAGAATTGCTCTCTAGCTTGTACAGTCCCTATTAGCATATAGTGAGCACCATTTGCAGAGAGCCCTGTAGTGCTTCTTTTAAAGTTTTTTTAAAACGTTTAATTGATGCAGCCACTATGTCTTTCCTACTTATTAGGATGAAGTAAATGAACATACATTTAAACATGAGTAAGGTGGGATACAAATATAAAAACATTGCGAACTAATTCAACAAAATGTTCCTTTTTTTGCTCTTCAATGTGGTCTAGAAGATGGTAAAAAACTTTTCTGTCTGAATGGTTGCAGTGCCTGTGTGGGTGCATTTTCCTTCCCATCAGTTGCCACGATGGAACAGTGGATAGTGTTCGGCAGCTGGCCTGGAACTTGTGGGTTTTGATTCCGGCCGCGGCAGTCGTATTTCGATGAGGCGAAATGTTAAGAGGGCCATCTTCGTACATTTAGATGGACTGTAAAGAACCCCTCGTGCTCGAAAGTTCTAGGTCCCTCTACTACAGCATGCCTAATCATATCGTTTTGGCGCGTAAAACCACAGAAATTTTGGTCCTTCCCATCCATGACTGTCATGCTTCTTTGCAGTTACTAGCGTTTTTGGGTCTGCGCCGCACGCGCAGAGAGCGCCTGCTGCGCTCGGTGGCGGGAACGCGCGCTCGCCGGTTTGAGGGGAGAGGGCAGAGACGAAGAAAGAGGGAGACAGGTGGGACAGGGGTGCGAGCGCTGACGCGGAGGGGAGCTTCGATGGCGGCGACGGCGCCGGCGGGGTGCGGGCCCAAAGAGCTTCGCTCCTAATGAACCAGGTGTTATGCGATGCGCGACAACTAGTAGCCCCTTCCAAATCTTTGTACGCTTTTCCGCATGACAACAAAGCGCTGCGGCGAAACTAACTTAAGGGGAGATGCTACTCGAAAAAAAAAAGTTTCTTTAATCTGTAGCCTAGGGAAATGAAATTTCCCTAGGCTACAGATTACAATTGCTACAGATTACAAACTACAATTGACGTTAACCCGACGTGACGGCTGTATCATAGGAGTACATATGCAATGTTTATAAAATTGGGTAGCCAGCACTGCAACCACAAGTGACGTTTCACGAACATTAGGGTCTATTTGAAAAGCAGTTCCGAGACCTGGCGTGGCTTTGTGCTAGAATACTTGAATGCCGCGCAGAATTCTGGGGTTCGATTCCTGCTGGGACTCTGACATATACTTTGAATTCGTCGGGTCAACGCTGCCGATGTGAGCTATTCTTAACGCTCTCGCGTTAAAATTACCAATGTATTCTCGCCGTTCCTGGCTAGATATAAACTGTCAATCACCTGTGGCACATACCCGCATACCTGTGGCGCATACCCGCCCGTGGTATACGGGTATGTGCCGCACGTGTCTGGCGGAATAGGTTTGACGATGTACGCGGCGGAATTGTCACATTATTCATGTCATGACCAGCGAGTCATATTCGTCAAACCATCTTACCCTCCCATACTACTTTTGGTTAATCCCAAGTTAAGAGGGTGATCACGAGAGCACCCAGACGTAGGCGGCTAGATAGATAGATAGATAGATAGATAGATAGATAGATAGATAGATAGATAGATAGATAGACACGCTGAAAGTGCCTGCAGTACGCAAAGAAATGCTTCGCACCTAAAACAGTCGTGATGGCGCCTTATAGGCATGCGCCCACCTTTGCCCTTTCTGTAACGTCCTAGATATACCCTGCCTCAATTGGTCTTGGAATGCCCACACCAAGAGTACTCCACGGATCAGGTCAGCACGCATTTAACATATTCAAACGGGCAAGATGAGCCACAGTAAATGCGGCCTGTGAAGATATGCCCGAATGACAACCTCATTGCCACGGGCTTGGAAGGCCAGCTTAGCTTGATGCATCATCATTAGCTTGATGGGTCGGCAGCAGTTGTCCGTGATTTCCCAGACGTTGGAAGGCCGCCCACCTCGGGCTTGTTTGGATTAGTACTAGGAATTTTTTTGCAATCAGCCTGTACAAATCTTTACCTCTTCAAGCTTTGCAATCATATATGTGCCGTGAGTGGTGCAGGGGCGGTGCCAGGGGGCGGGACCACCCCCTCAAATTTTACCTGCCTCCGTCGACCCCTCTGAAGCACCAGAAAGCTTATTTCATCTGTGACTAAAATGTCACAGTTATCCGTGGGATACGTGCTTCCACTAAAACGATACAATATTCTTAGGGTATACACCAGAACACAGCGAGTTCAGTGTGTGCCACCATATTTAGGCAGCACGTCGCGCCATCTGTCGCAAGCGCGGCGAAGCAACACCGTGAACTGCCAGGCTAGCAGACGCTCCGCAATTCAAACGCGAAACTTCGCAACCCGAGTCCGGCTGTAAGCATGTTCCGCGCTTTTCTTATCCTACAAATGTACGCTGTTTTCTTTTGAAACGTCCAGAAGACCTTCCTCGACAGTCCGGAATGTCTACAGCCCGTGCATTGCAGACTGCGGAAGCAACTTTATCAGGTACGTACTATCGCGATGGAAAGAAACGCGAACAGCGGAAAGCGTGGCTTTCGACTCAGTCGAACTGCGACATGCCTTGACTATCGCTAGGCAAAACTTGTGCTTTCAACCGGCGTCACCGTAGCGCTAGAATCCCGCTCCGGCTTGCGCTCATGGACCGCATGTGATTATCATTTCCCACTCATTCCTGGCGCTCGGAACACACACGCGGTGCGAAAGTGTCAGTCAGAGCAAGATTTTATAGTACTACGGTGACGCCGGCTGAAATCACAGATTGGCCTAGCGACAGTTAAGGCATGTCGCAGTTCGACTGAGTCGAAAGCCACGCTTCCCGCTGTTGACGTTTCTTTGCATCGCGACAGTACGCCGTTATATTTGTACTAAACGTGCGCAGTTTGCGCGCACGCGTGAGTCGTAATATCTGCTATTATTGGCATGCGGCCTGGGAAAGAGTTCGACAATAATTTGGTGCCGCATACTACAGGCATACTGCACGCAAATTACTGCTGTAAAGCGAAATAACTGGCGTCACGCTTCAGTACACGCAGTAAGTGTACTTACTCGTACACTTTTACTGGGCTCGTAGTTTTTCCTGTTGATAGCAATAATCCACTGGCGGCGGAGCTCGGCATTTTTCGTTGCAGATGGAAATCTGGGCAATCTGAAAACACTGCACCGGCACGATTCCCATGTTGTGTTGTCATCTTCACAGACAGTGCTAAGTGATATCTTCCTCTTGCGCTGATTGTTTTCGCATCCAAAGACGGCGCAGTGGTGCCCAGACGACTTCTCGTAAGCGGGAGCGGCGTGAATAGGCGCCTTCTCGTATTTTAAGGTCCCAGACACGCCATTTGCCATGTAACCGATACACGCCTCGGCAGTTCAAAACAAACACGGCGTCTGGGTGCGAGAGTATGCCGCCGAGAGGCCTAGGCGCCTGGGTGCGAGAAAGGCGTGCTCTGGTCTATATGCTGAGCTAACGCAGCGGCCATCCCTCGCTCACTTTTTTGGCTGCACATTCACCGCACCACAGTCGTCGGATCGTATTTGCGCTTGAGGAACGTAATGAACGCAAATTCAAGCAAAGAGCAAAGAAGCATAATATCAAACTTTAAAAGAAGCTCATCATCATCCTATTTAAATTACCACCGCACGCAGGACAAAGATATCTCCCAATAATTTTCAATTTACCCTGCCCTGGACAAACTGCTTTCATTTTATAGCTGCAGATTCTTAATTTCATGATCCCATCTGACCCTTCGCCATAGCTACGTTTCCCATCTCTTGGTATCCATTCCGTCGCTCCAACTGACCATCGGTTAACTTCCTTCGCACTCCGTGACCTGGAGAGTGAAAGAAGCGGTGGACCCATACAATATCGGCATGACATAGAAAAGTACCCAAACGAAGTTGGCGCTCGTGCACTGTAAATGAGGTTCTTGAGTGCGGCGTTTCTGCGCTTGTCAGTTCTTAGAAGTGTCGCATAAGGCCTATTAAGCCAACACGCTCCACGAAGTTGGCGGGGAGCAATACTTGTCAATGCGAGACGATCGATTGCGGGCTGCGCGCTGTGAGGCCCCCGCTTTTCCATGGTCGGACGAGGTTACTGCCCCCCGGCCGGTAGCGTCGACACGCTGTCGGGGAAGCGCGCGTCCCGAGTCAGAGAAGCCTGTCGCCGAGGTTGCATCGGCGGGCGTGTCACCCCGCGGATGCTCGCGCGTTCTTGCGAACGCTCGTAGCCGGCTCTCCTCCGCGGCGGAGAGCTGCCGGCGGCCATGGCTGCCGCCACATGTACGGGGGGACTGCCGCTATTTCGAGCGCTGGCCACGTGGCCCGGGCCGTTGCCTAAATTTGGCGGCTGGGCCCAGTTTCAGACTGGCAGCGACCCGAGAGGAGTGGCTGCGACCCCGGGGGTTCCGACTCGTAAGTTGCCAGCGGCCCAATCACAACAAGCGTGTGTTGTTGACCCGCTGGACTCGCGGCAGGTGGCCGCCGCATCCCGGAGACATGGCGAGCAGCGCGTCCACAACCACCACCATCAGCAGCATCGCTGTACAGTCGGGCAACACCCGGCTCGTGATAGCCCTCCTGCAGGTGAGCCGCCCCTGTCGCGCTGACACGCGCTGTGGCCGATGGACCTTGACACCTCTCGCTGGCCGCCGCCGCGCTCTTGAACTTGAGGGCGCCGAAGCCGTGGGCCGATCGGCAGCTTACGCTAGTCAAAACTCTCTAATCTGCCGTTCTGTTGGCCGATCTGTACAGCGCACAGCACTAAAGGCTATACGTAGCGAGATAGCTGCTGCGCGCGTGCGGCCGGCTTAGCTCTACCGTGCACCCTAGGTGAACCCCTGGACCGAACCGGAGCGGGAGACCCAGCCGTCGTGCTGCCGTGCGTGTACGCTCGTTCACACGGGAAGTGGCATAAAAATAATGGGCGGATGCGTTGGAAGCGAGCCAGATGTGCGGATTCCTTCTCCCTCGAATGCACGTGTGAGCCTTCCTTGCCGGTCCGGTGGCATTCATGGTGTGGGATGTATCCTCTGGCCGAGTATTACACGTAGGACATCGATCGTCCTATTCTCTTAAGAGAGCGACGTGTGCAGTGTATCAGACTATACGACGTTCGTACACATCGTTCATGTTGAGCAAATGTTCACGGGTGGCCCATGAACGTGTGATCTGAGTAATGAGAGTAACGAGAAAAACCCTCCATGAAAATTTACGAAATTACGAAACGAAACAGTTGATGTGACCTCGAGAAGAGAGACAACAAACTGTTTCGTCGGCGATGCGAACGTTCACTAAAAGTTCTATATATCGTAGTCATGTAACATATGACTGTGTTCAGATTACGCTTACTGTTCTCGAATATAAAGGCGGTGAACATTTCAGAGATACATGCCCGCATGTGCCCCTGTAGAGTTAGCAAACATAAGTGCTCCACATACGTGCACATAATGCCGGGCAGATCTAAGCAACAAATTTCGACGCATTCACTACTGAAATGTCAAAACAGCATCGAAAGCACTGGCGTAGCCAGGGGGAAAGGGGGGGGGGGTTAACTTCCCCTCCAAAATTTTCCAACTTTTCATGTGTACACATACACGTACACAAATAAACACAAGCACGAACATAGCTAAAGGTTTGTTGAATCCCCCTCTCACCCCGAAAAAAATTTCTGGCTACGCCCCTGATCAAAAGACTTTGCCCTTGCAACCTTGGTACTTGCTCTTATTGAGGTGCGCAGTCCATTTTGCAGCTATAACAGCATGATACATTATTTTATTTTATTTATTTATTTACAGAATACTGCAGGCCCAAAAAGGGGCCCAGGCAGGAGGGGCGAATGTACATAGAAATATATACGTGGGAATGAAGTATGTTTGATTCGCAGAATAATAGGAAGGGAAATGTAATATAAACGAATACGAAGGGGTATATTTTTGTTATTTTAATTCAGTGTAATGGGAGGCCGGATCGACAAGTTCGGTTAAGTAAGCGCACTCATGCTTCATCTTGAAAATGCTGATCACTGTGAGATTTGAATGACTTAAATTCGGGTTATTTGTGCTTTATCAGTTTTATGTGGACGGTATTGACCCGCCGGTTCAATCGAAATTCATCCCGTGGATTACTTCCCCTGTACTGCTCGGTTTGTAACCCATAACGTCGCTTTGGAACGCGAGACCTTACGCGCTGAAGTCGCTTGGCAGTCGAGATAAGCTCACGTGGGACGCTATCGCTTCCAGAACCGAGTAAAATAATAAATAAACCGGGGGGCCAGAAGTCTCCTTGTGGCCCGTGCTGACTACGTTTTTCTGTTTATATACTGAGGGAGAAGAGCGCAAACAGGATGCTGAGGTCGCCAAGAAAGTTCGCCCCGTCGGCGTCTGACCTGCTTGCCGTCCCCCCGCCTGCGTTTCCGCTCTTCTCTAGTCAGTTTACGCGGACGTCCCCGTTGGGACAAGCAGCGCACACGCCCCACTAGATGCTTAAAAACTGCGCTGCAGCACTTGGCGGGCATGTTCTGCCACTCTCTGTCCCATTCATGCAAGGGTTGCTTCAAATGTGACGTGAGGCGCTTGATGAATGACAAGTAGAGGCAAACTTCGAAGTTGACGCAGCTATGCGCATACTTTGAAGTGCAATGTATACATAAGCGATACATTGAATATCGACTAACGCTACGAACTCGACATCGCTTTTATATTTGATTTCTTTAGATCGTGTAATTTTTTTCCCGCTGTGATTGAACAGCGTATATAGTTCCCGTAAGTTTGTTTTTCTTTTTTTTTAATTTGAACCGTGTCGAAGTTGTCTTTCCCCGCAGCCGAAGCATGTAACGGCTTATTCTGAACTTTTATGTGCGATCTGTACAACTCTCCTGATAATTGCAACATCAAGTCAGTGACGATGTTTATTTATTTATTTATTTATTTATTTATTTATTTATTTATTTATTTATTTATTTATTTATTTATTTATTCGCTTATATACTTAATTTTTTTCAACAGCTCCAGTTTAATTTCAGCGCCAAAACCGGGGGAGCATATGATTTATGATGTGTTAATTATACAATGAATAATAAACCAATTACATTTGTCAACAATATTTCGGTGGTGCAGGAATAACGTCCAAGTTTAACGTACCTGTTTATGATGGGTGTAGCCAGAAAATTTTTTTCGAGGGTGTTCGAGGGTGTGTGTGTGTGTGTGTGTGTGTGTGTGTGTGTGTGTGTGTGTGTGTGTGTGTGTGTGTGTGTGTGTGTGTGTGTGTGTGTGTGTGTGTGTGTGTGTGTGTGTGTGTGTGTGTGTGTGTGTGTGTGTGTGTGTGTGTGTGTGTGTGTGTGTGTGTGTGTGTGTGTGTGTGTGTGTGTGTGTGTGTGTGTGTGTGTGTGTGTGTGTGTGTGCTGTATACACATGCACGATTGAAAAATTTCCCGAGTGTACTGAGCCCCCCCCACCCACTCCATCCTCCACCTACGCCAGTGCCATAGGCGTGCGCAGGGTTGCCCTTCAGGGGGGGGCAGGGAGGGGCGAAGGTTCATCGCAGCGCCCCCCCCCCCTTCCTATTAAGCCAATGTATAAGGCAGAATTTGCGCCCCCCCTCTCTCAGGTGACCAGGGGGGGCGGCCGCCCCCCTCTGCCCCCCTCGTGCGCACGCCTATGGCCAGTGCTATTCATAACAACTGTGTCCGCATACAATAAAATAAGCCAAAAATACCAAGTAGCATAATTACTGCACTTCTTGTAGAAGTTAAGTACAGAATTTAATAATGTTGCACAATAACGAAGTGCACAAAAGAAAACACAATAATTTTATTTGAGGAATTCGGGATGAAAATATAATGAAAGACTAACATTTGCTATCATTTATTATATTCATCTAGTCACTGAAGAGTATACGTGATACTTGGGGTATCCGCTGACACCAGCCAAAGGTGCCATTGCATGTTCCTGCATAGCCAATCTCGTAGTCGATCAACTTATGTATACATTTCTTTTTTCGATGTTTTGGGGCATCTTCCGCGGACCATGCGTATTCATTTTGTCGATTGCTCTGTTAATCCATATACGCTTTTTCTAGGGAATATTTAAGATTAGCCTCTTCTTCGTGAACCATACGAAGTCTCAATCGTTCCCCCCTCCCAAGATGGACAGCACATCCTGGCATTCTATTTCTGACTACTGCGAGGCGCCGCGGAGCTCAGGATGTGTCGCCATATTTCTTTTCTTTGCATTATTCTTTCACAGTGCATAGGCTTGAAAAGCGACGACCACCAGGCGCTTATCATCTCTGCAGCTGCTTATCTGAAACGGAGGACATTATGTGTTCAAGTGCACGTCGTGAAGTGCGATAGTTATGCAGGCTGCACGTCAGGCTGACTGTTCGGTCACAGAACACATGTAGCCTCGAGGCAACCATTATCAAGGACCCTGTCGTGGAATTCTAGTTAAGAGCAGAGCCTCAGAATATCGGTCGCCAAAGTTGGCACCCCAGCCAGTTCATTACGCAACCGAGCGTGCCGCCGGCGCTCTGCTGGGGCGGAGGACGGCAAAGTGCCAGTGTCGTTGCGAGCAGCCGTGTTCCGGTGCTCCCGAAGTGACGGTGCTTTCTCAAGCAAACAAAAGCAAATTTGACTGACTGCCGTAAACTTTCACCCAATCGAGGCAGAAGACGAGAAATTGACCTTGAGGAAAGCATAGCGCTTACGATTGCGCAAGTGGTCCAATTGAGTCACATGTTTGTGAGCTGATGATTGGAAGCCAAAGGCGTGTCGCGTGTCACACGCAACGTCGCATCATTTTCAGCTTACCTCGGGGAGACTGACTCTAGTAACGTAACCATAACCTTGACCTACAACTCATGAGCGCGAACGAATGCTCCCATTCTAGTGAAAGTCGCCGAAGGGCGCGGCGACTTATGGTACCAATACGTCGATTTGGACAACAACAAGGCCTATTGCTTACCAGTGTTTCAAGTCGTGGTTAAGGATTTTGTAATGGTTTTTACTGCAGAGTTGTTATGGTCGAGGTTTGCCGTGCGTCGTAGATAGAAAATTATCCTCATCATGAACCGGCACGCTCAAGCATCACCACCCAAGCATTCTGTACAGATCGTTAATAAGAGAAACTGAAACGTGCCCACCAGCTCTGCTGTCACCCAGCCTTGCGCCACTTAGTTCAAGCTGCACTAATTTTAACTGCACCATAATAAGGGAACAGAAAACAGCACGTGCGAAGGTTCAGGAAAGAACTATAGGATTTTGTATCGACATAAGGACCGCAATACACCGGAGCTCTCCGAGGCTTATGCGATAAAGCAAACACGTAGCTGCATCAGCGATCCGTCAGTGCTGCTTGCCGACTGCGAGGTATCTAGACGCTACATTGTGATTGCAGCATGACCATCTTTGGCTCACGTTGTCTTTTTATGGTCACTGTATGTATGTCATCTTTCACTTAATAAAATTTTAGATTTGAGTCTGCGCACGCGATGTCTTCTGTTATTCTGTGAACCTTGTTATAGCGCAGTTAAAACCATTACAAAATGAACGTCAACCAACTAGCCCAACTTGGGGCTCTTCCGTGGTTAAGGAAAATGGTACCCACCGTTCTCAAGGGTTTCGTTTTCTTTCTTTCTCGTGACCACGCGTCATACTAGACTAGACCACGCTCATCTGGCAACCAGCCCTCTTTCCTCTATACGCTGTGCATGCAAGACGCTAGACTAAGAGAACTGTTGGGTCTCCTCACGCTTTACTTCTTTTCATGAGACTAGAGATGCAGCTATTTTAAGCTAGAAAAAAGAGAGCTTGTGACATCCAGCAGGAGCAGTCGGCGACTGCATTCTCAATTAGAAACATAGTAGAGGAACAGAAACGCAGTTTATAAAAACAAGCCGTGGCCAGCGTAGCGATTCGCGCGCACACGCACGCACGTACGCACGCACGCGCACGCGCACACACACACACACACACACACACACACACACACACACACACACACACACACACACACACACATATATATATATATATATATATATATATATATATATATATATATATATATATATATATATATACATATATATATATATATATATATATATATATATATATATATATATATATATATATATATATATATCCCCTTCAGGCGCAGCGACTTGTTTTTGCCAGTCCCTCGGACAAGTGGGAAAGAAAGGGCAAGATACATTGCGCATAGGAATAATTAAACCTTCTGCATAGTCAACGTGTCTTTACTTGACCCCAATGTGCTGCATACGACTACAGCCGGTCACTTTGATGAAGGCACTACGATGTTTGACGGGTCACTGGACGTGCCGCGTTCCAGAACCAACGTTTTAAGTATTATTTTTCTTTGCTCAGGATGAACAGAGCCGAAGACAAACTGCGCGTGCATTTTGAGCCTAAGGTTGCCCTCTTTTTGTGTAAAAATCGTACATGAGTGGCTGTCGAATAATTACATATTTAATTATATGCTAATTAAGATTAATTAGCAAAGCTCATGAAAGACAACATATTTCTTCATTTTCGTTCTTGGAATGTAATAACGGGTGCCTTAGCATTATGTTGTGCGAAATTTAGACATTTCCGGACAGTGCATAATAATGCGCTCTTGAAGGGGATATATATATATATATATATATATATATATATATATATATATATATATATATATATATATATATATATATATATATATATATATATATAAGCAGAAATTACAGGCCGATCAGCTTACTATCCATCGTCTACAAGATATTTGCAAAAATAATTGCTAATAGAATTAATACGAAGTTAGAGCTCAATCAACCAAAGGACCAAGCAGGATTTCGTACACGCTACTCAACAATAGACCATATTCATACTATCAATCAGGTGATAGAGAAATGCGCGGAATACAACCAACCCCTATACATAGCCTTCATAGATTACGAGAAGGCATTTGATTCGGTGGAGACATCAGCAGTCATGCAGGCACTACGGAATCAGGGCATCAACGAAGCCTATGTAAACATACTGGAAGAAATCTACAGCGTATCCACAGCTACCATAGTCCTCTATAAAGAAAGCGACAGAATCCCAATAAAGAAGGGTGTAAGGCAGGGAGACACGATCTCTCCAATGCTATTCACCGCGTGTTTACAGGAGGTTTTCAGGGCCCTAGATTGGGAAGACTTAGGGATAAGAATTAATGGAGAGTATCTTAGTAACCTGCGATCCGCTGATGACATTGCATTGATGAGTAGCTCAGGGGACGAATTACAGCTCATGATTACTGAACTTGATACGGAAAGCAGCAGAGTAGGTCTGAAAATTAATGTGCATAAAACTAAAGCAATGTGGAACAATCTCGGCAGAGAACAGCGCTTTGCGATAGGTGGCGAGACACTGGAAGTTGTAAAGGAATACTGTGAGCGCGACAAGTGAATGGCTCTTCATTCTCATTACATATCATCATCACTTGTACATCTTCGTCATCTGTACATATCATCATCAGTGTGATCTAGCTCGAGCCCGGCTGAATAAAGCCGTTCCTCAGAAGTGGTGGAGGTGCGGGGTACTCTTGCAGCGCGACAACATCTCGCGCGAACGCGTCGTTGCTTACGCTAGTCGTGTTCTTACCACTGCAGAGACGAACTACACCATCACGGAGCAAGAGTGCCTTGCTGGGGTTTGGGCAGTGCAAAAATTTCGCCCATATCTTCACGGCCGCCACTTTACAGTCGTTACCGACCATAACGCACTGTGCTGGCTTTCATCGATGAAAAACTTATCGGGTCACCTTGGCCGCTGGGCGCTTCCCTTGCAGGAGTACGATTTCGATGTCGCCTATAGGCCTGGGAAGAAGCACCAAGACGCTGATGCTCTATCACGCTGCCCTCTGCCCAGCGAAGATAACTCACCATCGCCATTCCAAAACGACACCGCCTTTCCAGTCGCAGCGATAAGTTGGCTACCATCCGGCACCCCATCCATCCTCGTTTCGCACCAACGTGTCGACCCATACTGCCGCACTATTGTTGAACGCCTGAACGGCTCTTCTCCTCCTCCAAACGCCCGACTCCGTCGACAACATGAGACAATTTAAGCTTCATGGTGGTGCATTATATCGCTATGTTTACCACGTCGATGGAAACAAGTGGGTACCCGTCATACCACGTTCTCTGCAACGTGAAGTTCTGCAAGCTTTTCACGATGATCCAACCGCCGGTCATCTAGGCTACCACAAAACTCACGACAAAATACGAAGTCGCTGCTCCTGGCCTGGCCTCTCTTCAGCCGTTGCCAAGTACGTCGCCTCGTGTGTCCACTGCCAACGGCGAAAGCGGCCCACGACTGCTCCTGCTGCCCTAATGCAGCCTATTCCTTGTCCCGTCTTGCCTTTTGAAGTCGTCGGAATAGACTTGTACGGTCCTCTTCCTCTAACATCGAATGGGAATCGTTGGACTGTCACGGCCGTCGACCATCTTGCCCTCTACGCAGCAACGGCCTCTCTGAAATCTGGGACTGCCACTGAAATCGCCGATTTCTTTCTGCGCAACGTCTTTTTATGCCATGGAGCCCCTCGCGTTCTCCTCAGCGATCGTGGCAAAGTCTTTCTCTCTGCTATTGTTGACCAAGTTCTGCGTGCCTGCAACACTATTCATAAGACAACATCTCGTTATCATCCGCAGACCAACGGATTGACAGAACGCTTTCATCGGATCCTCTCGGACATGATTGCAATGTACATCCACCCCTACCACACGAACTGGGATGCAATCTTGCCCTTCGTGACATTCGCTTACAATACTGAAAAAAATATCCGTGTTTCAACGTCGGAACAGACCGTACGAAACACAGAGTATGATTTGTTTCGTGAAAAATGCCGGAAATGGACGTATAGAACACGGTTGTGCTGCGGTTTTTAATGAAACGGTTGGACAGCCCGTAAAGGAGCACTCGGTATTTCCGTTCCGTTGCTCCTTCCGTAAAAGAGAAGAAAATAACGTCAATAGCCTACGTATGGCCACGTGGTGCGCTAGCATCCGGCAAGCCGGAAGCAGCGCCATTGGCACTTTTGGACTCGTCGGCTGCGGTTCGTGGTGTGGCGTCGTCCAGTATTTTGTGGTTGTTTGTGCGTAGAGGATTGTTAACGTGTACGTGTGATTGCTTTTGTGCGGTGTGATCAAAGATGTCGTCCATACGTCGTGTGTTAGCCATTCCTCTTCAAAGCGGCTGTACGCACTCGAAAATGGATACATCGAGGCTCAACCATTACACTGCGGTGTATTATGCGCCATTGTTGGCAGTCAGCGATCTTGTCATCACGAATGTTCCAGGCAAGTGCTCGATTTTTCTTCCTTTTCTTTTTTGTGGGCGTTTTCTTCTTGTGTCAGGTGCTTTCATTGTATGTACTGAGCGGCTTACTGCTAAATGAAATGTCGAAGCGCACGGCGGCCGCTCGCCACCAATGCCGGCTGCGACGAACTTCGCGCTCACGCAGTACGCGCTGTGGGTTGTGCTTGGTGCTCTTTCGTCGCCTTCGAATCTTCGCGGAGCGAAATTTTCACGCGTCGAAAGTGCACCGTGCTCCTTGCGCTGTTCTGTCCGCCGTTCGTCCCCATGTGCGTTCCTGTACGTGTGTGTCCAGGGTGCCGAACGTCCTAAGCTCGACATTGACTAAGCGTCCGTCGCTCGCTTTTCTTTGTTTTATGGGAACCCGCTTTGCAAGAAAATAGAAAAGAAGCGTGTTTCGTGTGAATACAGGTAGATTCGTCTCCTGGCCTCCATGTTCGTCGCACGTTCGACGACTACCGGCGGTCGTTCTGCCGTCAAATACACCCGCCGCGGCGGTCTTGTGGTTATGGTGCTTGACTGCTGACCCGAAGGTCGCGGGATCGGATCCCGGCCGCGGCGGCCGCGTTTTTGGTGGAGGCTAAAGTGCTTGAGGCCCGTGTACTTAGATATAGGTGCACGTTAAAGAACCGCTGGTGGCGGAAATTAAATCCCAGCAGTTATTATCACTGCCGTTGAATGGGGAACAGCGCCTGCGCAAAGGTCGTTGCAGCCGGTGGCGGCGACGAGCGGCCGTGAAACGCTCCGATCTTCCATTTAGCAGTGAACCACCGTGTACAGCGATTTTGTCACGACCACTAAGTGAATAATACACCGATGTAGATGCAGGTCTACCTGAGCCTGTATAGTTCGGGAGGACAGCTTCCTAAGTTATACAAGCAGCGAGGTCCACAATTGGTCCACGTGGGGACAAATAATCGTGATGGATGTGTTAAGCAGCACACGGAATTGAGACACATAGGGGAAAAAATAAACGAAACACTCGCTGGCGCAGCTTGTTAGGTCGCGTTTTCTCTGAATTGCCCTGTTTCGTGCGCCGCTTTAAACACACGCACAGGCGCACGCACATCATTATGGTCTTTGACGTGTGCTGTTTCACGTTTTTCAAGTGGTATATGTTCCCTACGATAGCAAAAAGTATTTCTGAAAATGATGCTGGTGACTCTGAGCGTGATCAGAGCCAGTCGGGAAATGTGTTTAGCACACTGCCCCTGCTTTCTGGAGTTATGGGTCATGTGCGCAGCAGGGGCCATATACATATGCCAAGAAAGCATTATAAAGAGTGTGTGCGTTGTTGCTCAACGGAACTGTTTTGATCACTTGTTTTTCACATTCCTTTCAGGCGTTAACAACGTGCTGAAGTGGCAGTCTGAAGACCTTCAAAATGTCACAAGCTGATTAGAGACACTTATTTATTTTCTGCAAATCAATTAATCCGTGTTTTGTTGAATAGTGCATCATTATTTATTTGGCATGCACCAGCAGGAGTGGTGCAAGCATGAACAGTACATGCAGACAGCGTTAGTGTAAGTTGAAACAGCACTGTAAAACGTACAAACACACTTGTGATATGGAACCTCATCAATTTCTGATTTGTACGTTGAATATATTAAACACCCTACTTTGAAGATATGAGTAGCATCAACTTTCTTACGAAAGATCAGCTTTTACACAGTACTGATGTTTTACGCCTGCCCACAATTCAACAAAAGCTTGTGTTAATTTTCACAAATTAAGTTACCACCATACAGTAAACTACACTAAACTACACAGTACAGTAAGTGTACTTCACGCTCAGTAAAACAAGACCCTTTCCTTTAAGATGATGAAGCAACAGAAAAGCCCAGTCAAGCACAGAGAAACCTATGACACGAAGCCACCTGTTTTCCATTCTGGAGAACGACGAATAAAATGTAAAGAGTAGAGAAAAAGGTCACTTGAACTTGTTGCTGGGATAGTTGGTACATAACTTAGAGGGAAAATTTAGACGTATAAGCTCCACCAAAAGAAACACGAAGCACAGGAAAAGAGACGCTCTCTTGCTGTGCTTCGTCCTTCTTTTGGTGGGGAGGTGTCTAAATATTTCCTGTAGCGTGACAGGAGTAACCGTTTACGAAAACCTCGGTTTTCAATCATAATAACGGAATAATTTACAGGCAGCCCGTTCTACTGCAACCACTGTTTTTGGTTTTTTAAATTACGGAAATGCTGTATTAGGGATAACAGAGTTATGCTGTGTTAGGGATAACAGAATCGGCGTGTTTAGGAATACACAGATGACGTGAACGAAATAACGGAAGTCTGCTGTGAGTAGCGATACAGAAGAAGAAATCGCGGAGTCTCCGTGAAACGGAGCCTGCTGTTCCTTATTTACAGAAATGCCTCCGGCACCGATTTACCAGCAACTTCTGGCGTGAACGGATACATTTTTTTTACAGTGATATACACAACGCACTACCGGCTTTTCTCCATTTTACCTCGTCCATGGCCGCTCACCGAGTTTCACTCTGGACGTGTCGTTCCTTTCGGCTCCTGAACCCTCAGCAGCTCCTTTCCCTGAACAGTTTTAGGAGCGAAGCTCCTTATGGCGAGACCTGGCCGGTTGTCGAGCGGCGTCCGGCGTCAACCATCCTCTGTAGCCCGTAGTGTTCCCTTATCGTACAATAGAGGGCGCTGTCCCATAGAGATGCATGCAAACTGCAGTTGGGTGACGATATACTAGATGGCGCTGTACGCATTCCATTTCTCGTCTCGTTTTCGAGAGGGCGCTGTCCCATAGACATGCGTACAATATGGCGGTTGGGTGAAGGTACGCTAGATGGCGTTGGTGGTGCAGCTGCTCTCTGATTTTAGGGGCGCCCTCACCCTCTCCTCTCCTACGCTTCCCCCCTCTCTCCTACGGTGCCCCCCCCCCTCTCTCGCCTCGCGACGCCGACGCAGGCAGCGTCTGCTAGCGAGTTTCTTGATTGAAAAAACCGACTGCTCGCGCTGCACAACCGTTCACTGACCACCCCGTATATATAGGCACTGGATTTTGACCTCCAGTAGCGCCTGTGTGAGATTTCTCCTGTGCGTGATTAAACAATAAAAATTCACAGCGTACATGTAAAATTAAAGTGAGCTGCAAGTCGCCATCACTTTCATCGACCCTTTAGTATAAACGCGCCCGATCTCACGTCGTTGATGATGTACTGGGCAGAATTCACGGAAGATTCACGGTTTACCGATGAACCTCCGGAGCTTCGCCCACTCATCATCATTCACTCCGTGGATATGCTGTGAATTTTTTTATCTCGCCTCGCACACTGCCGTCACCTGGCCCGCGTTAACACCGGCCTCTCCCAGGACACTCGAAAGTCTCGCTACGACTCGTCTCGCCGTGTTGTGACTCTTTCCCCTGGAGACGAAGTTCTTTTATGGACTCCACTGCGCGTCCCGGCTTATGCGACAAATTCATCAGTCGCTTTATTGGGCTGTACACGGTCGTCGAACAGACATCCCCTGTTAATTACCGCGTTTCTCCTATTAGCACTCCATCCGATCACCGTTGCCGTGGGACAGAGATAGTGCGTGTATCTCGTTTAAAGCCTTATGCGCGACGCATGTCATAATACTCTCAGGCGTCCAGGCGGCCGCTTTCACCGCGGGAGGGAATTAGTGTGAGCGCGACAAGTGAATGGCTCTTCATTCTCTTTACAATACGTCTACTTTGGAGAGGTATTAACCGCGGAGCCGAACCATGAGAGTGAAATAACTAGAAGAATAAGGATGGGATGGAGCACATTCGGCAAGCATTCTCAAATCATGAATGGTAGTCTACCACTATCCCTCACGAGGAAGGTATATAACAGCTGCATCTTACCGGCATTTACCTACGGAGCAGAAACCTGGAGACTTACAAAGAGGGTTGAACTTAAATTGAGGACAACGCAGCGAGCGATGGAAAGGAAAATGATAGGTGTAACCTTAAGAGACAGGAAGAGAGCAGAGTGGGTCAGGGAACAAACGGGGGTTAAGGATATCTGAAATCAAGAAGAAGAAATGGACATGGGCCGGGCACGTAGCACGTCGGCAGGATAACCGCTGGTCATTAAGGGCCACTGACTGGATTCCAAGAGAAGGCAAAGGCGTGAGGGGGAGACAGAAAATTAGGTGGGCAGATGAGATTAATAAGTTTGCAGGTATAACGTGGCAGCAGAAAGCACAGGACCGGGTTGATTGGCGGAACATGGGAGAGGCCTTTGCCCTGCAGGGGGCGTAGTCAGGCTGATGATGATGATGATGATGATGATGATGGTATAAGCAGAAAACTACGGTGGTCGCATTGCTATTGTTTGCAGTATAGCTTATTAGTGACGATAAAGCGCACTATGTGTGACAATGAACAAGTTAATCATAATAATTACATTATCACTCTTATTTAATTGAATATAGACAATTCTTGATACCAGCGCAAGATATACGTGTCAGATCCGCGATACGAGACACGTCGACGCATCGCATAATAAAAATTCCGAGTGCGTCAGGTTTAAATACACCGTGTCAATGCATTGTTTGTTTTTTGGATAACATGATGTTCGAACTCCATATGTACTGAGGTGGATGAGTAGGATATATTTTGTTTTGTTTTGTTTAGAAGGCCTGCTAAGTGAAAAAGAACTGCGTGTGTAGACATACAGCAATGCATGGTACAAACAGGTAAGCGTCATTCGCAACAGTTGACACATGCCAGGGCCGCTATGCAGGATGGCCCGAGCTTGGCCCGAGCTTGGCCAAACTCGGGATCTTTCCGAGCTCTGGCGACACCCCCTTTTGAACGAGCCACAGTACGAAAAGGTCAGATACACCCTTCAGCGCGCGCTGCGTTCCATTGGTTACGATGGAATGCAGCGTCACGTCAAGGACGGTCGACAAAACTGGGCGGTGTTTTCAAACCAGAGGCATCTTCTTTCATTTGGTTGTCGTTCCACTGAGTGCAGAAGTACACCCATGCAATAAAAGTGCCAGAAAGGTTTACTGATGATATTTTTTAAAGGCAGGGGCTGTTTAAATTCGTTTTGAAGCTTTTAATATCTGTACTAAGTATCATTTAGAATAATTAGCACGGTGGCCTCTGAGATTAGTTCCGGCCGAGCACCTTATAATACCGCGACCGTAGCTGAACCCGAGGCCACGTGTACAATCATCATGGTCAGCCTGCACGTTCTTGCGCGTTGCTCGACTGGCGCGCGCACTCTTCATCCCTTCATGGTGTGCTCGCTGCCCGAGGACGTGCGCCCGGCTGATTAGCTAAGTGGCTGGGCGGTACACCTAGCTAAATAAGTCAAGAGAATCTGTGAACAAGCTAATTAAGCCAAGGCATGCTAAGATCGAGCTAATGAAGCCGTACCTTAATAAGACCATGCTAATGAATCCATGTAAAGCTATGACCGTGCTAACTAATAGCAGGCTAATTAACGCGATGTTAATTATAAGCACGCTAAGTAAAGTCATCCTAATTAGACCTTAATAATATGATGCTAATCATGATCATGCGAATTAGGTTTATGTTAATTAGCTGCCTACTAATCAAGATCATGCTAATTGGCACCCGAGGTAATTATTGTCGTTTTAATTAAAACCTTACCAATCAAGACAAAACTGTTCAATATTTTGGTAATTCAGTCCTGCCTAATTAGTATAATCAAAATTAAGACGGAGCTGATGCGTTCTTCGAAACGTATACCGAGCATACTGAGTAGACGACCGACTTAAAACGCTGGAAGAAGCTAGGTGATCACAAGCTCCTCTATGGCTCCAGCCTTGCACAAGTAGTAAAGGCTGACCAAATTATTTTATATGCAAAGAAGCTGCTGCTTAGCGTCCACCGCATGAAACCTTTGACAGTCACACCGGCACCATGACAGTCACGAGTTGAACTGGGGCCTTCTCAGAATCAACGAGTTTGTACCCGAGTTCACGCGTCAATCAGTTTGATTGACAGACGCCCGCGGCGAAGATCGGGTCCACCCACCGCGTTTGCGCTTTCCAAGGAGCAGTGCTCACGCCGCAACGCCAGCGAGCGGCAGGATTCATCTATCAGCTTTATCGCGCAGACTGTGCACACACGCACGAAGAAATAAAAGTTATATCATCACGTGGCTGCGATGTCTCGCAGTCAATTTCACCGCGCTCACGACGTACCACTCACAGCCGCGTTGCCGCAATGATGCGAGCGCCCCTGGTGACAACCTGTCCGTATATTTATCCGCAATATTTGATAGAAGCGAAACGAGCTGCACGAGAGTGTAGCGTGTGCACCCTTGTTGCCTTCGAGATTGGAAATTTCCATGCTGCGGGTGGAACGAAAGAACATGCCCGAAAGTGGAAGAACGCCCACGAACACGCCTGTGGGAGGCGCAATGCTGAGTTGGCAAAAAGATAGCGCGACAATCACGCTGACGTCGCTGCACTGTTGAATGTGGACTGAGTGGCGGCGCTGACGTGTTCGCACGCGGTGTTTCTTTGATTACCGCCGCAGATGCCCCACATGCGTTTTTGACGCCACGCTCGTTCATGTAGCCGTTTTTGTCAATGCTGCTATCACGCGCTCCACTCTGTCTTTGTGCCATGACCAAGGTAAATGTAACTGGTAGCGAAGCTTCCATAGAAGCCCATACGTTCAGAAAATGGCGTCTTATCAGCTGCTCATGGGGCTTAGCGCCATCTGTGTGAGGAGGGAACACTTCCGGCGGAACAAAAAATAAAGCGGATGTGACGCAATAGTTGGTGAACAAGTGACGTCATTTTGTAGGCACTAGCGCGAAATTTGATCGCAAATTAGTTTTCGTAGGCCCCGGATTGCTAAGGACTCGCGCTAAGGCGATCACCGGCGAGTCCTTCACGAATGCGCTTCAAGTCAACGCCAGACAAACTAATATCGACTCATGACTAGATAGTGATGTTTAAGTGTACTACCGTTCAATGCGCCTCGGTTTCACTAGGAAACCTATTCTTAGAACTTTTATTCGGCGTTCGCGGCATCTTCCACAGATGGATTAAAGCAAGCAGCAGTGTACCTTTCATATCTGCAGCGTTGCTTGTTTACTTCGCACATACGTAGGTTCCTTAGTGTACACATTGCTTGTGTTCTTCAGTTCTTAGAAGAAATGACGCTGAGTCCCGCCAAAATTATGACACTTCAGTTTTATTCAATGGTCACAATAACTCAATTATATTACACTGCACACAATGAGCACCAAGTGAATAAGCACAAAAAGTGTGCGGACACTACGTGCGCTTTGTTTTGCATCATGCTCCGATAAATTACCGTTACGTATGCGAATGCAGGTATGCGAATTGTAGCGCGATAGATATCTTGGCGATCTGCTCACCGATAGCACGAATAACCGTAGGCACTGCGTGTTAAAGAAGAAAGCCGGGCCGCAGGAATATACTGATGCATGAAAGTCCAGTGAGCACAGTCCTCCTAACCGTTGCCCTTGTTCTTATCTAGAAGGCATGGGTAGCCAGGCATACGTGTGTTGCTACTGCATCTTTGCACAGCACATCCTTTCCGCAGGTACCGAGGCAAGCACTCGACGTTAAATGTTATCCGTATCGTCCCGCTGCCCGTCGTACACTGTACTCACGACGTTCACCAACGATGCAACGCACGTCACAACTTCGCTCACAGCACAACTTAAATTTTCACAAAAATAATTCAGAGAACGCAAGCAAGTGCGGAACACTAAAACACGTGAGGGGGGTGTGTCATCACAGACGAATTTTACGAGCGCGCGTTTCCATGCAGCGCAAGGGCTGCACTGAGTAATAAATGGCGTGCGCAGAGGGCGCTAAGAAAAAGATTTTTCGTAATAATAAAACACTGCCATAAATTATTTGCTGATTGCACCTACATAATATTGTTGGGGAAATAAATGTCATTTGTAAAACATAACGATTGCTTCGCCTTTGAATAAAACTTCATTTCTCGCTATTAGTGTTTGTTCCCTCCAAACATAGTCGCGCTGCAATCGCAGCTCCCATAACTCCCCATGCTGATGTCGCTGGCAATAGCTTCTGAACCGCTTTTCGCCCGAAGTTTCGCGACCTATTTGGATAGACCTTGCCATGACCGCCGCAGTGCGAGCTCGGAGCAAACTCGTGTGCCCGAGAAGCTCGCGCCATCCTGCATAGCACCCCAGCTCTCGTGCCCCAGGCAGAACGTGCACGCCCACCCCTGCGCCGCGGCGCAGCACAGTCTTATGCAAGAAAAAGAAAGAAAGAGAGAAAAAAAAAAGGGCATGTCAAGCAAAGTTGACGCGATAGTTGAGAAGGTCGACGTAGATGCTATATATGTACTACATAGATGGATTGGAATTCGGGCATTAAACGTGACAAAATCCTGCAGGATACTTTCACATTATTTGCGATGTACATATATATATATATATATATATATATATATATATATATATATATATATATATATATATATATATATATATATATATATATATATATATATATATATATATATATATGTGTGTGTGTGTGTGTGTGTGTGTGTGTGTGTTAGCAAATTTTGGGTTTGGGGTGTGAAGAACCTTTGGCTATATTCCAATGCATGGTAGTCGTGTTGGTATCCATTGGGTACTGTACGTACGTCCAGCGGCGGAAACTGACGGTGGTGTAACAAGAGGAACAATGAAACCGCGCCGCTTGACATGAGCCGAATCCGGACTTGCTAGTGGACTTGCCTCCTCGAAACCGAAAAACGCAGCGTAAGGAAAGGGCATAATAGGCATTGGTACCCTTTGCCTCCTTGAACTCTTTTGGTTGGTTGGTTGGTTGGTTGGTTGGTTGGTTGGTTGGTTGGTTTATAACGTTTAACGTCCCAAGGAGACTCAGGATATGGGAGACGCCGTAGTGGAGTGGAGGGCTCCGAATAAATTCGACAATGTGGGATTCTTTAGCGGGCACTCACATCGTACAGTGCACGGACCTCTAGCCTTTTGCCTCCACCGAAATGTCGCCGCGGCTGAGATCGAACCAGCTTCCCTCGGGTCGGAAGTCGAGCACCGTAACAATTGAGCCACCACGGCGGCTCGAACCAACTCTAGTAACGTTGGCTCGAAGTGTTTTGCAGAACTTGCAGGAGTTATATATGTGCGATACGCCGGAGCCCGGCTCACCAGTGCGTATATTCCCAGTATATAGACTAGGTTTAGTAGTTTCGTTTCTCTCTGCTACGGGTGTACATTTCTTTCATCGCATTTCTCGCGCCGCTGTTTCACATGCAGGTCTTCCAGCTTTCTCGTGTTTCATCTGTTCACAGCTCCTGTGTTTCTTCGTTGTTATTCCGGACAGACGCAGGTTCGATCCCGGCCGCGGCGGTTGCACCCCAGTGGAGGCAAAATGCTATAGGACCTTGTACTGCGCGATGTCAGTGCACGTTGAAGAACCCCCGGCGGTCGAAATTATCCGGAACCTTTCACTACGGCGTCTCTCAGCCTGAGTCGTTTGAGGACGTTAACCCCGATAAACCGTTCCAACCAACTAATTTTCGTAGTTATGTTTAATAATTAATAACCTTGCCACGTTTAGTTGTTATAACGACGTAGTGTTTTCTTTTTTCTTGCACCTTATTACTGAAATTATAGCTGTAGCCTCGGCATCAGCGGTTATGGGTGACCAGCTGCTAAGCAGCGCGGGTGGCGAGCGCTGCGTTGAGTTCTTATTTAACTGCGCGAAGTAGAAGTTCCAGTACAACATCAAGGTTGTTTCCACACTATTCTATCCGTTCCTTGTCATCGATCGTTGCGGATGGACAGGTCGTTGCTGCAGATCTTTAACGCTACGCTCCTTCTACTGGGTCACGAACCGCGTTCACGTAGCAGCGTGAAAACAGCTGCTGGTGCGAAATTGTTAGTGTAGAGTGTTAAAACACACGCAAGATTGAAGACTTTTGTTCGAGGACAAGATAAACATCGAATGCTGTTAACATTTTCTACAGTGGGGTTAGAGTTAAGCTCGGGTGACTGACGAACCGTGAAAGAGATACAAATAAAAAACAAAACACAATTCACTGTTTCTGCAGTTAGCGACAGCGGCGAACTTCTCTCCGCAGCTTCGGTAAGAACTAGCATGGTCGATGTGGCTGAACAGGTTGCCGTCGCAATCGCAATGCTAGATCCCCAACGAACGACTATCTACACGGACTCCCGAGCGGCGGTCAGGGCCTTCGCCTCGGGCCTCATAGCTAAAGAAGCGGCAGCAATTCTGCAAAAGAAGTCAGTAGCCGAAACTGTGCATCACATTACTTGGTTCCCAGCCCACATGGGAGATGACGTGCTGCCGGGTCGCCTGAACCCCAATGAGATAGCCCACCGCCGAGCGCGAGAACTCACGCACCGCGACGGAGGTGGGACCTCTACGGGTTCGGAGACTATTGGGCACAGTGACCCTCTCCTTACGTTTCATGAAATTACGGCTCATTACAGAGGGGAGCGGCGAAGTTTTCCATCTCCCCATCCAAAACTGAGTAGAGCACAATCTTGTACGCTCAGGATGCTTCAGACGTGTTCGTACCCATCGAGAGGTTTCCTTAGCAGGCTCCACACAGAGATAGATCCTCATTGCCCGGATTGCGGGGAAGATTTCTGTACTTTAGCCCACATGCTCTGGCAGTGCCCTGTGTTACAGGACTTCAACAACAGCGAGGACTGGGAGAAAGCCATCACGAGCTCAAAATTGGAAGACCAGTCTAAGGCTGTCCAGAGGGCCCGTGAGAGAGCGGAGAGGCATGGCCTCCCGGCTCCAACATGGGATTAGCCGACAGCAAGCCAGGGGTCCTCTGTAGGACTGCACTGGCTGGCTCCTCAGGACCTTAATAAAGTTCCTTGTCTGTCTGTCTGTATTCACTGACCACGTACGTGGACAAATCCACGTACTGTGATAGCAACCTTGTTCAGAAGGCATTTTCGGCTGTTACAAGTAACTTTAGCTACTGTTGTATTCTGCGGTTAGGATCCAAGTTGGCCAGCTTTGTTTTACGTTGACGACCTATATTATGTTATTATGTTGGCTGCTTGCTATCAAGATATATCGACATCTTGGCAGAGTATACATGGAGCTGAATTCCGCTCAAACCTCTTTACGTACTAATCGTAGCAGCGCCTCAAAAAGGACCCACTATTGGCAACGAGCTATTACGAACAAAAATCTTTATGAATATGCGCCTTATCGCGTGGCATGTTCTTTCCCTCATTTCCTTCTGCTTTATTTTTCGTAATTGTTTGCGATTAGTCGACCACCTTCATTGATAATAACGCTTGTTATTCACATTGACTGCCACCTGTTATTACGAACAGCTCAGGCGTACAGGCCCTTTTCGTGACGTGGTGCCCCTCGTCCCTGCTTCTGAAGTATAGGCTTTGAAATGATGTGGAAATAGCATTTTATTCCACACTAAACTTCTCTATCTTTCGTCAAAGAGATAATAGACAGCGAAAGAGCACTTATTATTTTATTGACGTTTGTTGCCCCCCGTATGCTGCCATGACAATATTGGAACATACAGGCGCGCGCGTATCGGGATGCTGCTCTTCAGAAATGGAAGTTGTTTTACAATGTGATATCACCGATCTGTAAGAAGAACATGTAAGGCTCTCAAAGCACAGCCTTATTTAGAGGGGCAGGACCACGGTTCAAGTATGTTCGCAATGGAAAACTCATATTAGTTGAAAAATCACAAGACCAATGAATCTCGTCTTAGTATACTATCGTGAGCAGGCTATGAGTGAGTTATCTACAGAAGCTTCATGAGTGTCGCAGTATGTGTAATTAGAAGTTTTCTTTTTCACATGGCCGAGAAAGCGTTTCAAGCTTTTTCTCCTCTGTGTGCAGCGCGAACGTTGACAGAGACATGTACAGTCCAGAATTTATGCATGACGATGAGCCCTCCGTGTCTTCTTGTTTCTGTCAATCCGCTGAACGTTCGCGCTTCACACAAAAAATGATGCAACACCGACTAGCCCAAGAAGCTACTCTACTAAGCTGCATATGAAAATTTTGCTATTTTTTGGTTACGCGCACTTGAATCAGAATGAGATTCCGTCTATTTCTTCTGTTTCAGTAACGTTAGGTTCAGTGCCTCATCATCGCGCACTTGAACTCTCTCTATACACGGCACTTGTAGTTTTCATTTACTCTACTAGTGCTACGGAGATACCTCTGCCCGCGTGCCTCTGGAGCCGCGTGAAAATCGAGGCCGCCGCATCCGTTGTACTTTGAGCTTTCCACTCGAACGCGGTATGACCTCAAGACGCGTTATCTTAAGGAGATCGCAGTATGCGGTGAAATGGCTCGAAATAACTGCAACACGGTGGGACTGCCGTGTGCGAGAAAGTGGAAAGACGAAAAGAAACGAAAAAAAAAAAAGGAAGAAAACCAAGAAAGAACAGAAGGAAGAAGAAGGGTAAACAAGCTTCAGCCTACTGCTTTTACAATTAAACAAGATTGTGCGAAAGGCGGACGAACCCTCCCGCCCGGCACAGGGAGCGGGGCGTTTTTAGGTGTTTATTTAATGGCGAGAAAACAAGACTAAAAGAGGGTCAGGTCGGGTGCTAAATGAAAACCCTGGCTTGGGCTCAAGACCAGCCCTTGCTGATTCGGTTGAAGCAGAAAGGGTGCTAGGAATACTTGTTTGCACTGCACAGACTGGGCGGGAAAGCTCTGCGCCACGCACGTGATGACGCAGTTTGTTTTGTTGAAGTCGTCAAAATAATGGGTTGGTAGTTTTATAAAATGAAGTGCAGTATAATTTGCTTCTCTTGTCCTTTTTACGGATTCGCCTTCAATTTATTTTTCTAACGCTTGAACTTTTTTATTCAATTAAATATTTATCTCTATAAACCCGCCTGTTTATTTTTATTGGTACCCGACAATGCTACTCATTATTCGAATATTGAAAGTAAATTCATATTTCTAACGTCTATGGTTTCGTTTACCGCATAGACCACTGTTCAACTCGGCGGGCCATGAGCAGTTGTGGTACAGCTATTACTGTCCGTAGACTAAGACACGTGAAATGCGCATTTGTTCTAATTTAGACAACCGCTGAACCAGACTGAATAAAAATCCTAGGACATAAGCGAAAGAAATCAGGTTACCTCCCTGGGAAGATTTTTTTCGCCTAAACAACCCTCAAGTGTTTACGGAATTTCAACAAAATTGTGTCAAACTTTGATCTCCGGAACAAGTTGCAACGAAGGCAGTAGACAGCAGTTCGCGATCTGCGTAACGGCATAACGAAAAGCGTAACAGCTCTCCCGTAAAGGAGCACGTTCACCTCGCCTAAATTTTCTGCGGAGTGATTCTTGTCTTCATTCTAACACAATGTGGTCTGTTATTATTGTTATGTTCGAAAACATGTATACATTTGAAACAAAGAAAAGAAAGCGAGCAGTAGGCCCTCTATGGAAAATGCTACCAGAAAGGGAAAAAATCACAGCATATCCGCGGAGTGAATGATGATGCGTGGGCGAAGCTCCGGAGGTACATCATCGAAGACGTGATGGTGGTTGGTTGCATGTGGTCAAACGATATGCATGTGAGACCACATCGCGATGCCATGTGTTGTATGGCATCGCGATCATCATCGTCATCAGCGTCATCGTTATGACGCATAGTGGGTACATTCCATGTGGTATCGCGATGCCATGTGTTGTATGGCATCGCGATCGTCATCGTCATCAGCGTCATCGTTATGACGCATAGTGGGTACATTCCATGTACCCACTATGCGATCGCGATCGCATAGTGGGGATGACGATCGCGATCGTCATCATCATCAGCAGATGGCTACTACATACAAGGGACGCGCGACCGACAGGCTAAGGAGCTTCGCCCCTAAAAAGAAAGGGGACGGCGCGCATGCAGTAAATGCCTCGTGCGTACGGCACCATATGCGTACGGCACCATATGTGAGTCGTGCGTACGTTTACTCATCCCCCCTTTTTTTATGCACGCCTACTTCAGACCATCGGCGTGCTTATACTTGCGTACGCCCATTTATTTAACAAGCTGAATACGCTGAACACTAATTCAATTCCGAATAGAGAAAATACCAATACGAAACTTTCACACCGTGGAAAAACACAGACGACAGAAATGGGCCTCGACAGCGCAGTAGTGACGCGAAACACTCGTCGTAGATGCGGAGGACGGCAGTCAGCTTCGAGCCCATGGACGTCGCCATTGTGGACTATAAATATAGACTGTTACTTCAACTTTCGATGATGTCGCTCCTGGGCCGTATTCTCGGACGATCACTTAAGGGCGATACGCTTTCACGAGGTTTCTTGTTCCAAGCGGCGAAGGCACTCGCATCTATTAGCGACAGCGTTTTTGGCACAGTGCCAAGCACGCGGTATTATCCCTGCAGTGCCAATTACGCTGTCGCCCATGAACGCTGGCTGACGCGTCTGGTGATAGTCAAACGATATCTCGCAAAGATAAAAGTATCTCTGAAAGCGCTCGTCCGAGAATACCACCATTGAATTGTCTTTTAAATGGCTACATGCCCTACCGGCGGTACTAGGGACAAAGTCCGCTAGACTAGTTTCAGGAGTGGGAGCATAAGGAGTGATCTCTTCGAAGTGATGCTCGTAAGCTCCGGTTCCCGTTGTGTCTGCGACAAATGATTAATTTCATCTAAGCGCGGTAAGTTAATTCCCAGCGAGCCATGCACACCTCGACGCCTCAGAGCCAGGGGCGTAGCCAGGGGGTGGCACACCGGGCACGTGCCCCCCCCCCCCCCCGAAATTTTTTTCGCCATGGCATACCGAGCGAAAAATGACCATTTCAATGAGGTGCCCACCCCGAAATCAAGGAGGTGCCCCCCCCCCCCCCCCCCCCGAAAAAAATTTCTGGCTACGCCCCTGCTCAGAGCATATTCATTTCTTGCTGCCGCACTCCCCCCCCCCCCCCAATTTTTGAGAGCGCAGCTCTTAGGCGCCCGTTTTCTAGCCCGTTCCCGCTTTGAGCGCGTTCCGTTGGCGTTAGCGTTGTCGGCGTAACCGATAGAGCGAACGAGTACGAAAGAGAGCGAACGCGGAGTCTCTCGATATCGCGAGCCACTGGCCTCTAACCTCGCTTTCTTCCTCTGTTACGCGCGCTGGCCCCTCAGTCGGAGCTCGTGCGCATGCAGGGCTTGCAAGTTCACTGAGGCTGGCTTCGCTTTTCGTAACGGGGCTGTCGGCGTTTCGCTCAGTTAGCGACGCTTGCAATGCACAGCGTAGTGTGCGTAGAACTCGAGCGCTGGCAGTTTCTGTGGCAATATGTAACGCATGTTACATTGCTACAACTGCGGATAGCCAAAACTTCAAACACATTTGGCGTTGCCCTAACACAAAGCTGCGCTCAGAATTCGCATTAAGGAGTATCGTAAATCGTCGGTGAATTTTTCTTTCTCACCTCCTTTCCATTTCCCGTGCAGTTTAGACAATCGGAGACATCCACTGGTTAAACTGAATGCCATTTCCTTTTCTCTCTTTCTCTCTCTCACATAATATCCAGCTAAGAAAGGTCTGCGCTGAACCTGTACTGTGCCGAGACTCTCTCGCAAAGACGATACATTCAATTTTCAGATACATTCAATTTCAGGCCGGGATTCGATCCCGTGACCTTCGGGTCAGCAGTCAAGCGCCATAACCACAAGACCACCGCGGCGGGTAAAATATGCATCCTTGAATGGGCATATACACGGTACACAGTTCAACAATCCCGGTTTTTAACTTACCGCGGTCATTCATCCCGTTCATGTGCGATTGTTATTTTCGTTATCGCGTGGAAGTGTGTGCGGTTATCGCTGTGGAGAAGCAATGTACGGATAGCAATGTTCTGCGAGGTATCGAGTTAGCTTTCAATCTGTGAGAGTTTCAAGAGTTCGTGGGTCTAGCTGTGTGGTTCGCGCAGCTTCCCAAATACTTTTCTGTCGCCTAAACCGTGGTGAACGGCGCAGTCTGGCGATGTCCTGGAGCTGCGCATCCAGGAGTTGTCGCCGGAGATGAGCGACGTGGGAAGAAACTATGAAGAAGCGCTCCACCTGCAGCAGCAGCACCAGCAGGTCCTACAGAAGCTGCAGGTACGTTTTGTTCAAGAATTACGTGGTGCTGCAGACTAAAACTGCAAACTCCATTGTTAAACCAAAACTTTGGGTTGCTGCCTCCAGGAGGTCGTGCCATTCTCAACGCATGCCCGCATTACAGCTCGAGCAACTATGCGCCACGAGCTCTGAGCACCAGACTTGAATTAGTGGCAAGAGCTGAGTCTGTGGGCTTTCTTTAGCCTCACAGGATGGCGTTGAAATTCAACTAACGACTTAAAAATATGCGTCAAGTAATACGCTTTGGGCGGAAATCGGCATAGTTATCGGTTTTTCATACGATTTTTTTTTTTGTTTTGCAACAGTTTCAGCTTACCTAACTGACCCCGAAAATATGCTGTAAGTGTAAGTTAAGGCTCACTTTCTTGTCCTTCTGCTGCTTCACTAAGACCAAGATTACTCTGCACTTGCGAGACAGTGAAGCGTGCTTCAATGATATATTCCACATTTTTTGGCACTTGTCAAGCAAGGAAGTACGCAAGGCGAGGAAAGAGAGGTTGCACAATGCGCAAAGGGCGATGTTACAGATAATCTAGAAACAGCGAAAGAGCCGTACGACATTTTATGTAGCATTGGTACAGCTAGCGGTAAGACATGCAATGATAACTGCTTTAGAACTGACTTTCCGGTGGTAAAGTGGTTAAAAAAAAGAAAAGCAGTGTCGGAGCAAAAAAGAAAAAAAAAGTGAATATTCTGACATTACTTTGTTGTAGGTAACCAACCAAACTAGCATTCCAAAATTTCCAGTTAACAAACCAAGCCGCATGAACCAGCACTCTCATTGGCCGCACTCTTAATTATGTTTCTCTGTGATTTCAGAACAAGCAGAGCCCGGTCGAGGAGCTGCTGAGCCAAGCGGATGAGCTGATCGCGAACCAAAAGCCTAAAGCCCAGGTATGTCGCTACTCGCAATGCTGAAGGGGCACTGCTGTTTGACGTTGCAAGAGACATTGGGAACGGACAGGTCGAACTGTAGAACAGTCCTCTTGCTCTCTCTTTTAGGGGCGAAGCTCCTTAGGACCTAGCCTTCTCTTCCCTTGTGGTCACGGTATAGAACCGTTGCTATAGTCGAAACATATGTGAGACACAAAGAAAGGTTTTACAATAGACCTCAACATAGACATAGGCTAATTATAAGGTAAGAGATCGCTGTTCCTGGCGAAAATAACCTATCGAGAAGAGTATTGATGAGTTGATCTCTACTAAAATGTGCCTAGATGTTGAGGCTTCTCAAGGAAACCTGTAACACAAAGGCACACGTCGAGCACTATATGTCCCAACAAATTACCCATATTAAAATGGTATCTTGCCACCGGTAAGATGGCGGGTTCTTGGATTCACTTTCGAGGCATATTCTCCATTCCAGCAATTTTCTAAATCCTCCTTGAATTGCCTAAGACGACTGGAAGGCTGTATACACTTTATGTCACTCAATTTACATTATGTGGGGTAACGCTCGGGTAACGTACGGTTACTCACCGATACGATACCTAGAGCTTCGCCCACTCGTCATGATTCACGTCGTGGAGATGCGCGGATATTTTTCCTCTTGTATTCTGATGAGTGATGGCCGTTTCGGAGCACATCTTCCTAGATAGCCTCTAACTCATTTTGTTAACACAGTAAAAACTTGACAATAAATACAGGTGCTTAGTGAACTCTAAAAAAAAGTGGCAGATCCCACGCCTTGTGGGAATCTGTTTCATGCGAAGCAGTCGGAGAGTGATTGCCTATGCTACATTTTTTGGCTTTGAGCCAAGCGTTAGGAGGTGGATCAACGTGTTTTTGTAAGTGTAGTAGTTGTGTGCACATTGTGGGCTTACCAGGAACGTCGACTACTCAGGCGTTTAAAGGGTAACTTACGGTCTGACGTAACGTCAGCACTCACGTAGAGCACAGACGTCACTATTATCGAAACGAAGGGCATTTTACGGTGTGTTGATATGAATATCTTACGTAACTTTCGTTAGCGTATTCCTCCGGGTCGAGCAACGCTTGATTATAGCTTGCTGAATCATAGGAATACAAATGTAATGTCTATTAGACTGCTGTAAAAGGGGAGTCAACACTGTAATCCCAATTGACGTTAACCCAACATGATGCCTGTGTGATAGGACATATGTAATGTTTATTGCTTTGTTATAAAATTAGATAGCCAGCACTGCAACCACAATTTACGATGCACTGACATTACGCCTGCATAGGGTCTTTTTCCAAAGCAGTTTCAAGACCTGGCATGGCTCTGTGGTACAATACCTGACTGCCCCAAAGAATGCTTGGGTTGGATTCCGGCATGGACCCCGATTTTTATTCTTTACATTCGTCGGGCCAACGATGCCGGTGTTGGTTTTCCTTAGCGCTCCCGCATTTAAATTACCGAATTTATTCTCCCTGTTCCTGGTTAGAATAAATTATCAATCACCCGTGGCGCATGCCCGCATAACGTGGCTCGTGGCATACGGATATGGGCCGCATGTTTGGAGAAAAGGGTTTGACGCATTACGCAACGGGATTTTCCCGTTATCCATGTCATGACAAGACAGTCAAAATTTTCGAACCCTCTTACCCTCCTATACCAATTTATGTCTACACCAAGTTAAGGAGGCGATCACGAGAGCACCCAGACGTAGGCGGCTAGATAGATAGATACGTAGATGGAAACGCTCAAAATGTCTTGGGTTCTCTAAGCAATGCTTCGCATTAAAAGAAAAAAAAAGTGGTAATAGGCCTTAACAAAAACCTGAGTGCATTTCACCACATATTTTTAGGGTGTATTTATTGATCTTGCTACTAAGCACGTGATTTTTGCAAAATTGATAACATTTCACTTCTGCTCAGCTTTATTTATGCGATTTAAATATATACTCTGAAGCGAACAGTTAAGAAGATTATTTGAGAAAATTTCTTAAATAGACAACATGACACTGCGATGTGGCAAGTCTGCTTAAGGGAGTACTGACACGAATTTTAAAAATGTTCGGATTCTTGCTCTAAATAAAAGTACTGGTGTCGAGAAACCTATAAAAAGTATCGTAGTGTTTGGGAATACATTGGATATATTTTTAATACCGCTAACATAAAACAGCAATTTCGGTTTCGGTATCGAGGAGAGGGCGGCTTCTCAGTGACGTGTCAGAGCAGTGTGACGTCACGGGAAGACAGTAACTGGTAACGTACTAACCGAAAATCTGTCATCGGCTTGTGGTGCACGTAAACAACGATGAGTGAATTGTCGTCCAGTGGCCCCGACAGTGATTTCTGCGATTTAGGCTGCATGCAGGACGCAGAGCTCGCAAACTCGGTAACTGTCTTGACTCGTCGGGATAATGTCCATTGCAGTGGAGCTGGCTCACAGATGCTCAGCGACGAAAACTTTAAAATCAAAATAAAATATTTTATACGTGTTGTATGACTCCGGTGTGTGGCGAGCGTTGACACTGCATACTAAGGAAACGAAAAATGTCCCTTTTGCGATGTTCCAAAATCGTGTCAGTACTGCTTTAAAGAAAACTTTAAAAAATTGGGGGGACCCTTAAGCTTCGCCTTAAAGAGTTGAACGCGATAGCGATATCCCGTCCCTACTGCGTACTTCAATCACTTAGTGCATACTATGTAATGGGTAGTATGGTTTAAACCAGGAGAAATTATGCGCGGCAAATGTGGGAAATGTTTTCGAACTTGCTATGCACCCACTAGGTGGTGTTAAGGGAATACGCGCAGTAAGGTGTGTGCCGTTTGTAATGGGTGGCTGGCTTTAAACTATGGAATCGTTATGATAGTCACATATTCTGACGCCCGATGGCAATTTACGCATGTACCACGTAATATTCCTGGGATATTACAGGTTATATTGCGACGCCTATATAAAGGACGCTTGCGTTTGCGAAGCATGCAAGTTATTTTCACTGCATTTCCAAGCAGAGGAAGTTATTTTCACAGTATATCCAAGCAGAGGCATGGCTGTGTGGTAGAACACATGCTTGCCACGCAGACGACCCGGGTTCGATCCTCCCTCAGAACCGAAAATTTTTATTATTTATTTTATTTGCATCTTTCTCGATTTTTCGGTCACGGACAAGATGATGATTTTTCGGTCACGGACAAGATGATGATTTTTCGCTCACAACCAACGACGCCGACGCCGGAATTTCTGCGAAACGAGCTCTTTAACGCTATCGCGTTAAAATCACGAATGATCCGACTGTCATAGGAATCGGTATAACACGAAATTGAAGCGTGTCTTCACACAGGTAGTTGAGCGTTTATTGTGCATTGTTTCGCCCCAAGGGCGAATGAATGAATGCTATAACAACGAATTGCAATGCCACGTGAGGAACGGCAAGCAGCTCGAAACTTGCAGGGAGCTCCTCAAGCAGAAAGGACGCACGAAAAGAAGATACACAAGGAGGGTGCGGACTAACAACTGTCACAGCTTGACGCTTAAAGCGCTCTGCTCAAACACAAAGGACGCATGAAACGAACGCACAAGTATGCGCAGGACGAGCGCGAGCTAATTGTCACAATTGTTACTTCTTTGTGTGTGAGCAGTGCGCTCCTTTCGCAAACGCGGCCGCTGCAGCGAGCGACGTGACCTTCGTGCTATCTGTAACTTCAACGCAAACTTGCGGTGAAAGCACACCCTGTAGAGGCGCGCGCATCGCAACGCGCGGGGCGGCTACCTTTAAAGCGCGCCCTCCGCGCCCGTCGCGCCATCTCGCCAGTGCTAACAAGAACATGCCGAAGCCACCGAGCTCTTACCGCCAACGGTAAATGGCGTATATAAATAGCTCGCCGTTAGTAAGCTGAAGAACGTACGCTTTGTGGCCAAATTGATTCGCGCCGCACACTGCGGAGAGAGGGGTCGTAGGTTCGACTCCCGGCGACGGAATTTTTTCTTTGCCATCTGTTAGTGTATATTTTACTACATCATATCCGTGACGGAAATACATCAGTGGAGCCGGTGGTGGACCAAGGCATAAAACATTTTCGTGTTAAAAAAACACGCCTGGCTGAACTCACGAAACTTTTCGTTCGTAAGGGCTGTTTACCTACGGCCGGCCGCCGTAGCTAGCAATATGTTCATCAGTATTCGGCTAAATTTTCTCTTAAGAGTAAATATAGCATAAAAGCTTTTTCTTAGCATGCATACTAGTATACTAAACCATAAGACATATTAACGTGGTTAGTTCACTTGATTAAAAGCCAAAAATAGTGAAAAACATAAAAATCAAAGGACATAACGCGTTCCAAAAAAAAAAAAAGAAAAGAAAACGTCACTGCCATGTTATAACATGAATATTGTGCTTCTACTCTTCCATTATTAATGTTTCAGCGGGCACATAAGTACGAAAAAAAAAAAAGACTGCTACATACACATACACACAGAAAGGGTGGCTGTAAAGGAGGCTTTGCTTGCGCCAACAAGGTATTTTTTCCTGCCAGAGAGGTTACCATTGGCTTCGTACATTTTGTGATTGGGACGAGATTGCAGTACGTCTTATCATATACAGCTGCCCTCGTTTGAACAGTGAAATATAGACATCACATGCCGCCTTTTGACTTGAGAACGTTCACGGCAGATAAAGTCAGAGTTTCGCCGCAAGGACGAAGCAATGGATGCGATAACAACGTCCCAACTGGAGAGTTTTAGAATTGGGGACCCAAGGAACTAGGGGAGCCAAGAGATTCTCGAGCCGCCAGGATGCATGCGCAAGCCACTCTCGGACTCTTGCGCTCGTGTTGTCCCAAAACCCTGTCCTTTGGGCGGAGAACAAAACCGGCGAGCGTGTGACCTCAAGAGAAGAAAATAAAAACGGCGCTTGGCGGTGTTTATTTTAGTTAAAGCATGGCGTCTTTATTTTAGTTAAAGCATGGCGCCAGAGACTGAGCGCCAGCGCGCAATCTTGGAGGTTAAAGCGTCTCTATAGCAGCAACAAACTGGCCGCGCTAGCATCGGGGGTCGCCCTAGACGCAGTTATGTGTCTCTCTAGTTGTTTTCTTTGCCTTTCGCTTCGTGTTAGCGTGTGACGGCTTGTTGTCGGATTAGAGCAGCTTCCATATGTACCAACGCTGTTTCGCCGCCGACTACTTCGAGTGCGATAGCACCGACTAATAAAACTGCTGCAGTAAGCGGTGCAGAAAGGCAATGATGTCGACGGGCGAATGTGTGGAGTGAGACGGAGACCAGCGGGACGTGGAACGCCTGCGCGCGTTCGCGGCTCAAGCTAAGAACCTCTGCCTCCCGTGTTGCTGAAGCTCAGTGTGGCAGTGTATGCATGAGCACGGGCGTAGGTTACCGCATCACTTGGGAGTGCACGCCGTGCCGTTTCTCTCCTTATTTGACGATGATTTGAAGAAGTGCACAGTACCGGTGTTTATTACGTGCTTGTTGATGTCATCTTCGTGCTCGATTCCCGATACGCTGTGTCCGGGTGTAGGTTAAAAACACCGCATCTCCACGAAGTGAATGATGATGAGTGGGCGAAGCAGTGGGATCGTTAGGTGTTACCGTAAATCACCCGTGACATTGCCCACTCACGTATGTAAATGAGTGACAAAGCGGTGTACAGTTATATACAATGTTTATTTGTCATAAATGGTATGTCGGGTTGAGTTATGGATTTCGTTTTGCCTTCATTATTAGTGCTTTGTGGTGAATGAAATGTAGAGCCAGTGGTTCTTCGATCGGATCTAGCCTGAAGTTGGCAAAGACGAAGTTTATGCACGTTCCCCTGGCGGTTGTAGGTTGCTTCCAGTGATACGAAATGCATCGTAGAGCGTATCGAGACGTCATATACTGCACAAGCCGTTTTTGCCGTTTAGCCACCGCTTGCCGAGCTCTCGCCTCCGGGGTAGCAGCTTGTTGTCGGCGTTGCCGTTGAGCCGCCGCTTCCCGCTCCCTCAACTCCGAGTCCGCTTGGCGTTTTTGTCGTTTTGCCGCCGCTTCCCGCGCCTTACGTTCGTTTTCATCCATGGCAGAAAGAGAAAGTTCCATGACCATGGAACATTAAGTGGCGTAAATCATCGGGGGGGGGTCAGGGGGGTCCTGACCCCCCCCTATGTGCTCAGGCTGGGGGGGGACACCCCTTACAAGTGTCCCCCCCTTGAGATTTATCTTCCAAACGTCACATTTGAAGTTCTTGACAGTCAAGGACAACGAAGTTTTCGTAAAACCAACTCTGAAATCTGAAGCACCTTCAATGAACAGAAACGAAGTACTTCTAGCCGGTACGAACGATGGGAAATACCTCTATCCGTTAGCACAAAAAGTGCTATCATTTTTTATTGCATGCTTTAACCCGAATGATGCAGCTGCAGAGATGCTAGCGCCTGCCCACGAGTTGGTATTAGAAACCAACTTCGCCATGATGCCGCTTAGATGCCCAGTGCTATTTTTGTCACCGGGCCCCGACACTCATGCTCGTTATATAATTATTATTATTATTATTATTATTATTATTATTATTATTATTATTATTATTATTATTATTATTATTATTATTATTATATGTAAATGCATAATTTTAATTTCGTATAATTAAAATAAAGCATATTTGTAAAAACAAAATGGCCGCCGTTGGAAGATGTGTGTGACAGTGTGTCCCCCCTTGTGGTCTTTATGGATTTACGCCACTGATGGTCATCATCGTCATCGGGTACCATGGTCATCGTCATGGCGTATAGTGGATACAACGGACAAGCCTATAGACCCTAAGCTGCTTCGCCCCAAAAAAGCTCAACTACCACAACGGTTAAATCATGATCATGGGCGTTAGTCGTAGCGATGGAGATGTGCCACTATATAAGCGTCAACGTGGGTGCATCCACGTCAAACAGTGCCAAACACCAATAGACATTGTACAAACTCTCATAATCACTACACAATAAGCACTACATCTGTGAAGACACTTTTCACTTTCGTGTTATACCGATTCCTATGACGGAGAGATGAGCCATGTTTTTTTTCCATACTGCGACCTGACTGACTTCAAAATTGCAGCGAATGATGATAAAGATTGTGCTCCAAATACAAGCCGTGATTCTCAAATTGTGCGCTCTTTCTGGCGGATTATCAGAATAAGCCTGCCGAGCTGACCGGTGGTAAGGGTCATAAAAATGGGCAACGTGAACCTTTGTACCAGCGAGCACATAGGGAACGTCCTCTAAAATAGGGAGCAGGGAACAAATTGGGGAATGGTCTTGCTGGTGCAGAAATGGCCCAGGAACGTTTCCTGATCAACCTTTTAAAAAAACTCCGACACGCCGGAGGTAAAAAGAAATAAGAAAACAGATTAGATGGCCCATATTCTCTACTCCCCAGGTGTACTCAGCTATGGCACACAACCTTGGTCTGGCTTGGAAGAACCTGAACGCACAGTTGGAGCACCGAAGTATCGTGCTGGACACTGCAGTTCAATACCATGCCGCGGCCAAGAAGGTGAGTAGGCATCGCCGCCATCGGCGCACGACGGCAGAAACCCTTCGGTACATTTTGCTGGAAACATGCTGACTGGACGCATGGAGAAACATGCAAAGTGCATGAGTGCAATAGCTCTATTACAGTAGCAAATGTTATGTAGAACTAGGCAAGAAGTAGAACAAGGCAAGAAGTGCGCTAGGCATGAAGTATTTGAGTGCTTTCGCCCCTAAAATATCTTACAAATACACCCACTCAAAACAAGTGATACCGAAGTAATCCGTAGTTGGAAGCGGAGGAGGCTCTTCACTGTTACATGTTGAAGCGAAAATTTCTGTGTAAAGCTCCCTAGACTTTGCTATGGGACATCTTCAGTTTTCATCCTATTATCCATGTGCGCGTTGAAGTAGGCGTCTTCTCAAAAATGTTATTAAGCGTGTTATGGATTCATCGCTTTATTTTTCGGACCCAATAGATTTCACACGGCGTTAACCAACGCCGGCATATACGGGTATTTAATCACGTGTGTGATTCCTTCCTTGGTACCTTTCCCAAGTGGATCAACTTAGTCTTCGGAGGGTTCGGCCTTGGTTGGCATTTTTGTTCATATTTTATGTGTGCATTGAAGCAAATCCTCTGAATAAAAAAAAAAGCAAACCCAAGCGTGAATCTTTACGAAGCTAACGGCGCTATTTCTATTTTGCGCTGTCAACTTCTTGTAGCTGTCAGATGAATTGGCTAAGGGTGAGCAAGAATTCTCGGACACCGTGTTGCCGGACCACGTTGCTGCATGCGAAGCTCGCCTGCAGAAGCTGAATGAAGCGCGCAAAGGTAAGGGCATGGTGTGTTGCTGTTTCTGCGCGCACTCGCCCGCTATGCTCCTAAAGTGACCGGAGGCTCGATTCGCGCAGCCATCCTCGAGGCGTCCAAGCGGAGCCTCCAGCCATTCCAGAACCTGCTGCAGACGCTCAAGGAGGTAGCCAGCACGGGCGACTCGCGGCCCTTGCAGCCGGCCGCCGCCCTGGCAGCGATAGCGGCCCTCGAGAGCCAGCACGAAAACCTCCAGGACCAGAGGCGCAAGCTAGGCCTGCTGTGCGATGCAAGGAAAGAGGCGCTCGAGAAGCGGCTCAGAGCCCTGCTACTGAGCAAGGAACTTGATGAGGTAGGCGACTTTCCTACAGGCAAGCATGGAGCGAACGCTAATCTAATTTTAGGTGGAGCGTCAACTGGAGCGCAGCCCCGAAGATACAGCCTTGGGTGATTCCCCGGCGAGCAGCGAAATTCTTCTCCACGAGCACACGACGAGGATCGCCTCTGCGAACGAGAAATTACGAGATCGAATGCTCAAACTGCTGAAGTCTGCCAAGCAAATTCAAGACGCTGAAGTCGAAGCGCGCGCCTTCGACTTGATGGCACGCGTGACAAGCCGCATCGAACGCGACGAGGCCCGGAAGAGGGACCTCAAGGAGGCTGTGGAATTCTTCAACGAAGCTCAAACGGTGAGCTCTCCGTAGCCCCGTATTTTCATTTTTGTGAGTCGTTCAGAAAACTTGAGTCGGTTTGTTTTTGCAGGCGCTGAACAAATTGGACCAGCTCCAAATTCAAGTTTCCCAAGGCCCCGTTCAAGACTTGGCTGCAGCGACCGCGCTTTTGGATGCGTGCGTCGAAAGACCCCTTTTCCTCGGTCATGGCATTCTGACCCGCTTGTCTGTCGGCACCGGCGGCGTTCAAGAGAAGGTCATATTCGCAACCAGCGAAAGCGCATGCCCTCTGACGTGAAAACCCATTCGCAGGTCGACGAACTGCAATGCCGGCACCTGCAAATGAGGCAGATGTACGAGCAAAAAGCGGCGGATGTCGTGGAGAGCAGCGAGCGCGCGATTAGCTTCTTGACACAGTGCAATAGTGTGAGTAGCGTCGGACATCGCATGAAACCAATGTTCTTTCGTGTGCTGAGTAGGAACTTAATGTCTTTGCGCAGCTGTACAAGTGGTGCATTGAAGTCGTACAGACGTTCCTGGAGCGTAACAGCCGGCTTGACACTGGAGCGGCAGCTGCTCACGACTTCTTGCAAAGACACCAGAAGATGCTGAACGAGCTGCAAGCCAGAGAGCCACAGATGACGATTTTACTAGCGCAGGACGACTCGAGGTCAAAGGAGCTTCTTCAGCTGTGGCAGCATCTGCGTAGCCTCTTGGAGCAGCGCATTCGAATCGCCCAACGATACCTGAGCTGCTGCAAACTGTCTACTCAGGTAGAGAACAAACACATATAGGCACAAAGAAACTCCTCGTTTACCTTGCTGTGGTATCTTTTCAGTTGATGGAGGATTTAAAGACAATAAGTGACGCCGGACCTGAACGCCAAGCTTCGATCAACGAAAATTTCATGCAGTTTGATCACAACGCAAACAATTTTCTGCACGATGCCCAAAGAGTGAGTGATGTCGAAGTGCTTTTTTTAAATTACGACTAATACAAGCCATTTCCATACCTCTTGTTACAAGATTCAGGACACGTGCTTAGATGTCACAAAAGCCGTACGCCACATCCATGAAACACTGGACCAGTGCCATCAGCTGAAGAACAATCCTGGCAGCAACACAGAGCAACTGATCAAGGACGCTCAAAAAGTAAGAACCACTCCAATAGACTTGAACCTAAGCCCTTTAGCGGGTACTTCATGATTAAATAAATACCGAATAAATTATTAATTGCTGCTTTTTTTCTCGCGCTTTATTGCTTTAACTTGGAATTTGAAGTTTATGCTTCTGCGTTTCTTGTAGCGTAGTTCGTACGTATGTGTCCCTCTATCTTCAGGTGATGGTGTCCGTATCACGAGCTTGTTTGTGATTGTGTTTTTCAGCATTGCGTAACTCTTCGGAATACATTTTTTGAACGCAGACTATGGAGTCAGCAGTAAAGATTGAGTCGGAGCTGTACCCTGCCATACCCCGGGAACTGAATCGTGCAGAAACCATCGCACAGTATCTGGGAAGACATCTGGACACGTTGATGCCTCTTGTCAGGGTACGCGTGACTCATTTTTTGCGGTGATACTCATGCGTTGATTAACAGTAACCAAGCACATGTCTTTAATTCAATAATGTTGTTTCGCACTAACTCCGATTAAACAGCGAAATTTCCGGTAAACATATTTTGCAAAACCCATATGATGACCACCGAATGGAGTCTGTGCTAGGGATCAAACTAATGATCAAAGGGGACATTAAAAAACATTTTAAAAAAACATTGTCATGAATAGTTGTTAATGCGAACCCTTAAACTTTAACAATAATAATTGTTAGGGTTTAACAGCCCGAAACCTCGATGTGATTATCAGAGACGCCGTCGTGGAGGCCTCTGGAAATTTCGACCACCTGCGGTTCTTTAACGCACCTAAATCTAAGCACATGGGCCACAAGCATTTTCGCCTCCATCGAAAGTGCGGCCGCCGCGGCCGGGATTTGATACCGCGACCTGCGGGTCAGGAGTCGAGCACCACAACCACTAGACCACCGTGGCGGGTAACCCTGAAACTTTATCCACGTAAGGAACATTCAAGTGTTTCTTGCGCCGAGATAATTTAACAATTCTATTTTAAGTCACTTCTTTATCAAGTTCAGTCCGTATAGAGTGTTGCACCGCCCAAGTGAGCTCCAGTGCTGTTCAGAAGTGAGCGGCGGGAGAGAAAAAAAAGAATAAGATCAAGGATAATTTCAACACAGAAGCCTTAAAGTAGCCTCATTTTTCAACATTTTGAAAGCTAAGGATGCTTTGACAAATGCGAAAGCAAAAAAAAAAAAGAAAAAGCAACTTTGCACTAGTGGTACCAAGCCTGAAGGAAGTGCGGGGCTTGGCAGCCTTCTTTGCTCCTCTTCGGTTTTCTCTTTCTTTCCTCCTCTCTTTCTTTCTTTTTCTCTTGTCCAGTTGTTCTGTATTTTTTCTCTATTTCTATTTATTTCTATTTTTCTTCCTATTTTCCCCTTTCTTTCTTTCTCTTTCTATTTCTCGCTTGCTTCCTCTTTTTTTTTTCATACGTAGTTTTATCTGCGTTACTCCAAGCGACGACAGCATACGGCGAACCCTTAAAGTGCGCCGCACTTGATATCATCATCAAGGCGCTCGAAGAACAAAAGAAGAAGACTTCTCCTTGGCACGAGCCCGCTCAATATGCTACAGATGGTTATGCTATAAGCAGTGGCGTAGCCAGGGGGTGGCACACCGGGCACGTGCCCCCCCCCCACCCCCCCGAAATTTTTTTTCGCCATGGCATGCAGAGCGAAAAATGACCATTTCAAGGCTGTCCCCTCCCGAAATCAAGGAGGTGCCCCCCCCCCCCCCCCCCCCCGAAAAAATTTCTGGCTACGCCCCTGGCTATACGTGGTTTTGCCAGTGTCACGCCAAGCTACATGAGACGACGACAGCATACGGCAACATAAGACAGCCCGGGCCCCTAAAGTGTTCCGCACTTTAAAAAAATCCGCAGATCCCACGCCTCGTGGGAATCGGTCTCATGCGAGGCTGTCAGGGGGTAGCTGTTCATGCTGTATTTTTTGGCTTTCAACCAAGCGTTACGAGGTGAATCGACGTGTTTTTGTAAGTGCAATAGTTGTGTGCACATCGTGGGCTTAACAGGCACGTTGACTGCACTGGCGTTTAAAGGGCAATGTGGTCGGACGTAACGTCAGCACTCACGTTATAGCACAGATGTCAGTATTATCGAAACGGAGCGATTGGGGGGAATATCATGCGTAACTTTCGTTAACGTATTCCTCCGGGGTCGAGACGTTCTTTAATATAGCTTGCTGAATCATAGGAATACAAATGTCATGTTTATTACACTGTTCTAAAAGCGGAGCCAACACGTTCTGAAACCTGAATTGAAGTTAACCCGGCATGACGCCTGTATCATAGGAGTAGATATGTTATGTTAATTGCCTTGTTATAAAATTAGATAGCCAGCACTGCAACACAATTGGCGTTGCACCGACAATCATTCCCAGGATTTGGAGACATGCGTACGTGGCGTCATCTCTCGGCGGCAGCAACCACGATCTGCCATAACTGAATGGGAAATAGGCGAAAAAAATCATATCTTTTGAAGTAAGCTAGTTATCAAAAACGACTCCGGGATCTATATAGCAAAGACCTACTGGAACACTGTGGCGAAATTTCAGTATCGCACTACAAAACCTGTGGCTTCCCTGGACAATTAAACACCCCCCATTGGAAATACATGGGACCCATTGTTAAATATTAAACACTCTGGGAAGCCACGCGGTTTGTAGTGCGACACTGTAATTTTGACAGAATGTTGAATTAAATCTCTGCTTTGTAGAACCGGGAGTCGTTTTTGATAACTAGCTTTTTTCATGAGATATGATTTTTTTCGCCTACTTCCCATTCAGTTACGGCAGGCCGCCGCTGTCACCGACAAGAGAGGGCGCTACGTGCAAATGTCCCCAAATCCTGGTCATGACGCCGGCATTGGATCTTTTTCAAAAGCAGTTTAAAGACCTGGCGTGACTCTGTGGAGAGAATACCTGACTTCCACGCGTGTCCGCCGCCGGTGGAGCAGTGGTTATGGTGCTCGGCTGCTGACCTGAAGGTCACGAGTTCGATCCCGGCCGCGGCGGTCGCATTTCGATGGAGGCGATATGGTGTACTAGTGTACGTTAAAGAACCCCAGGTGGTCGAAATTTCCGGAGCCCTCCACTACGGCGTCTCTCATAATCATATCATAGTTTTGGGACGTTAAACCCCAGATATTATTATTATGACTGCCACGCAGAATTCTTGGCGGCTTCGATTTCTACTTGGACCCTGATTTTTATTCTTCGCATTCGTCGTGTCAACGCCGCCGATGTCGGTTTTTCTTAACGCTCTCCCATTTAAATTACCAATGCCTGTTCTCGCCGTTCCTGGGTAGACAAACTGTCAATCACCTGTGGTGCATACCCGTATACCGCGGCCCGTGGTATACGGGTATGTGCCACACGTGTCCGGAGGAAGGGCTTGACAACGTACGCGACAGGATTTTCACGTTATTCATGTCACGACCAGACAGTCATATTCGTCAAATCCTCTTACCCTCCCATGCCAATTTCGGTCCACACCAAGTTAAGGAAACGATCACGAGAGTGCCCGGATGGATGGATGGATGGATGGATGGATGGATGGATGGATGGATGGATGGATGGAAACACTCAAAGTGCTTTGGGTTTGCCAGAAAATGCTTCGCATTTAGAAAGAAAGTTGGATAAATTAACAGACGTATCCACAAGCTGTTCAGCAACTGACAATCAAGCTAAGAATGCACTTAAAACAGTAAAAACGAGATGGGTAAATACCGATTTTCAAATATTCACGAATCTCACCTTTTATGGTTCATGCGCCAGGAATTTTAAACACGGTAGCCTCTGCACAGATATGACGAAGACTGACAAGAACGCTGTAACGATCTTAACTAGAGGAACTAAAAAACTTGTACTAGTGGCTGTATTACGTAACAATTGTTTCATTCCGATTTCTTTTTTCCGTTTGTAAAAGCGTACTTCGCTTACGTTCCAGACAATCCAGTCGGAGCTGGATGCGAGGATCGAAGCGACGTCTACGCTTCAGAGGAAGGAGCACCTTGTCCAACAACTGCGTTCAACTCAGCAGAGCTTTCAGAAAAACATTTCTCAGTACCAAGACTTGGTCAGGGCCATGATAAGCTTTTTTCGACTACTTTTCACAGGTGAGGGCTCTACCAACTCTCGTAAATACACGAGTCACGCTGTACTTACATCCTGGTCTGGCTTTTTCAGCTGGAGAAGAAACTTCAAGAAACCGGTGAACACGAAGCCGTACTGGCGGAGGCTAAGCAACGAGCAGAAAACTTGGCATTGTTAGTGGACAAAACTGTGAGTACAACAGAAGTTTTTTTAGGACATTAAATCATGCTGACTGAGAAATGAGATGCTTAATTAGATTCAGCGAGCAGAGAGCATCATGAGCTTGTCACTTATGCGCTCGTTGGCCATACGTAAAGCTGCGGTGACACTGTATACCGGAGAGCAGGGCTATCTAATGATGTGGAAGTGGAATGGTCTCTATATGCCATAGACCGAGACATGAAATCGCAACTGTTGCCGGGTTTTACCCGACGGGAGAAACTGCTGCTAAACGCCACCGACTACATACTATAAGCTTTTGTTTTTTTTTTACCTGCTTATTCATTCCTATTTGGAGTAGTAAAAAATAAAATTTCAGCGCATGTGACGCGAAAGACACTATAAAATACCTCCTGTGTGAATGTTCGGCATATCGAGATGATGGACTTGCCTTTTCCAGAAGAGATCTTGGCGCTGTGGTCTCGTGCGCCTGCAATGCGTATTACGACGAAAGAGTTAGGGCGCTTATTGAGACTTACCAACCCATACGATCGCTCGTGAAAAACTGGACGACGAACGCTTCATGTGTGCCTGTGTTTGTGCTCGGTATGAACTTCCGTCCTCTCCCTCATCTCTCTGTCTTCTTTCCCAGTGCAGGGTAGCCAACCGGGCTCAGCCTTGTTGACCTCAGTGCCCTTCCATCGCGACATTTGTCTCACTTGTCTGTTTACATATGCCAAGTGCCACATTGGCAATGTTTATTCGTAGCCACATATACATTGAGACAACTGCTTGATTAATTGTACAGGAACCGAGCGAGGCGGCAGTGCTGGACCGCGACAAAATCCACTCATTGGTGGACAACCAGGGCGCGCTGCTGGCGGCTAGTCTGCGCAAGTCGCACCAAGATTCGCAGATGAGCAAGTTCAACGAGGAGCTTCACCTGATCAATCAGCAGGTGCGCGAGCTCACCGATTCGCTCAAGCGGGACTCTTCCAAGTGCCACGTCGTCGAGTTCCAGCAGCGCATACAGGTAACGTATCAAACCGAGCTCTCATGACTCGCATCTCTCGTTATGACGGAACGTGCACCAGCTGTTAAGCATGAAAATATTCATACACGGCAGCTTTACATGTGAGTTATGTCGGAAAATCCCACAGAACATTCCATGTAGTCTTGACTTCAAACACGAAAACATGGGTGCTATTCAGGATGCCCGAGTTTGTCGGAACTCGGAATCTTTCCGAGCTCTGGCGACACCCCTTTTTGAACGAAGTAATAGTACGAAAATGTCAAATCCAGCCCTCAGCGCGCGCTGAGTTCCATTGGTTTATGATGGAACGCGGCGTAAAGTCAAGGGCGGTCGACAAATTTTGGTGGTGTCGTCAAACCAGCGGCATCTTCTTTCAATTGTTTGTCATTCCACTGAGTGCAGAAGTGGACATCCATGCAAGAAAAGTGTCATGATATTTTTTATATGTATGGGCTCTTTAAATTCATTTTAAGCTTTTAATGCCTGCACTAAATATTCTTTAGAATAATTAGTACCGTGGCCTCTGTGATTAGCTCTGGCTGAGCGCCTTTCAGCAGCGGGCGGCAGGAGCTAACCGCGCCGGCCTAGAGATGTCGGCCAGGGGGCTCCCGGACGTCTAGGGGCCCAACCACACTGACTTTGATTGTTTCAATAAAGTTGTATCCATCCACCCATCCATCCATCGCTGAAGCCACGTGTACAACCATCGTAGTCGGCCTCTATCTTCTAGCGCGTTGCTCGGCCGGCGTGCCCTCTCTGTCCTCTTCTCTATCGTCTGCTCGCTCCTCAAACACGTCCGGCCGGCTAATTAGCTAAATAGCTAGGTGGTAGACCTGCCTAATTAAGTTAAAACTTGCTATGAGCAAGCTAATTAGGCAGTCATGCTAATCCGAGCTAATTAAGCCACGTATTGCTACGACCATGATAATTAAGATGTGCCAAGCTAGGACCGAGCTAATTAAGGCCGTGCTAAGTAAAACGAGGCTAATTACGATCAAGCTCATTAAAGGTAAGCTATATAAGTACTTACTAATTAAGATCATGCCTTTTAGGATCATGCTGATTGAGATTATGCGGATTAGCTTCATGCTCATTAGGGTCTTGCGAATTATGCTTGAGTTAATTAAGGTTGTGTTCATTAAAACATACCAACTAAGATAAAATTAACTATTCATTATGTCAATTCAAATATCTCTAATTAAGGAAATATTACTTAACCATCAAAACTGAGACCGAGCTGGCGCAGTCTTCACTCCGAAGCAGGCCGAGCAGACGAGAACTGAGTGGACGATGAGCCACGTAAAAAGCTGGAAGAAGCTAGGTGATCGCAAGCTCCGCTGATGGCTCTAATCTTGCACAACTAGTGCAAGCTGACCAAATTTTTTTATATGTAAAGAAGTTGCCAACTAGCGTCTACCACATGAAACGCTCGACAGCCACTCCGGCATCATGAAAGTCACGAGTTGAACTCGGGACTCCTCAGAATCAACAAGCGCGAATCCGAGTTCTCGTGTCCGTCAGTTTGAGTGACAGTCGCATACGGCAAGGATCGGGTCCGCCCACCAAGAACTTGGTGGGCGGACCCACCAAGAGAGAACTTTCTCTCTTGCCGAGGAGCAGTGCTCACGACGCAACAGCGGAAAGCTGCGTGATTCAGCTATGAGCTGTGTCGCAGTGAGTATGCACACACGCACGAAGAACTAAAGGTTCTTTCATCACGCGGCACGATGTCTCGCATTCATTTTCACCGCGCTCACGACGTACCACTTACAGTCGCGTAGCTGCCATGAAGCAAGCGCCCCCCGGTGACATTTGCGGCGAGAAATGTTACCATTTTCTTGTTTGTGGAGACATTGTTTCTACCGATTCGTTACTGCAGAAATATCTTCGGACGTGTATTGTAAGTAACATTAACATGTCCATTTATTTATCTGCAATATTCGATGGATGCGAAACGAGCTGCGCAAGAGTGCTGCGTGTGCGCCCTTGGTGCCTTCGAGTGTGGAAATTTCTATGCTTCAGTGGAACGAAAGAACTTAACCGAAAGAGGACAAACGCCCAAGAACACGCCTGTGGGAGGCGCGATCTTCAGTTGGGAAAGATATAGTGCGACAATCACGCTGAATTCGCTGCACTGTTTAAATATTGACTTAGTGGCGGCGTTCGCACGCGGTGTTCCTTTTAAAACCACTGCAAATGGCGCAGATGCGTTTGTGATGCCATGCGCACTCTTGTAGCCGTTTTTGTCAACGCTACTTTCGTGCGCTCCACACTGTCTTCCTGTCGTGACAGCCGTAGTGCAAGCTCGGGGAAAATTCGTGTTCCCGAGATGCTCGGGCCATCCTGCATAGCACCCCTTACTTGGATTACGATCGTGTGCTGTAGGCATCTACTACGTCTTTGAAAACACTGCAGCTGTCTTGACTTTGCGAGATGGTTCAGATTGCTAACACCTTTTTTTTTTTTTTCAATGATTACGGTGCCGCTCCCCTGGTGGTAAGAATAGAAGCAGTTCCCACAGATGGCAAACGTTCAACTTACTATACCACGAGGAGTATTGAAAAAAAATGTACACACTTAGTATCTGTCTATTGCAGATTTGATGTAACAGCTTGAATATGGCGGAAGAATGGTAACTGACGAAAGAAAAAGAAAATTCGTTTCTAGTGTTGATTACAATCATAATATCTGAGTTTTTACGTCCCAAAACCACGATATGATTATGAGGGACGCCGCAGTGGAGGGCTGCGGAAATTTCGACCATCCGGTGTTCTTTAACGTGCACTGACATCGCACAGCACATGGGCCTCTACCATTTCGCCTCCATCAAAATGCGACTGCCGCGGCCGGGATCAAACCCGCGACCTTCGGGTCAACCACCAAGCATTGTGACCATTGATCAACCGTGCAACCTAGTGTTGATTTCATGTGCACGGTAGAATGTGGTGGAACGTTAGTTGTCAAGCAGATGGACACTTCTTGACAAACAGTTGACTTGACTTATAATTTTTACCCTTTTCTGTATTGCTATGTTTGATTTGGATTCTTTCATATGGCTTCTACATTATTTTCATTTTTGTTAGTATCCTGGATATTACGGCGACACTACGCCAGCCTCTATCCTGATATGGCTTCATTCACTAAAAATAGCAGTCTTTTTTTTTACCTTTTGTTATACACTCATTTTACTTCATGCACAATATGAATTTTGTGGAACAATATAGACAAAGTCATGCAATACCGGTATTCGCCACCTTTCATTCTTTTATCGCGCCTACGTTGAAATTTGGTTTCTCCTGCAAGCACTAGTGCCTTACAGTGAGAGCACGCTTTAAAGGCACTTTTGGCTACGTGTAGGATTGAAATCCTGATTTGAGTTTTTGTAGATTGAAGCGCGTTGAAACATTCCCAACCAAGCTTGCGACAAATACAGCTTAGCATAGCTTGTACAGCGTCGAAAAACTGTGTCCTGGAGGCAGAAAATTATGTGGATAAACGATACTGTCACGTGGTTGTGACGGGGAAGAAAGCTGCAGCAAGACTGGGGAATACAGAACGGTTTATTTAGGAGAAATCTTGCCCGGCAAATGAAAAGTCAACGTACAAGTGATTCACGCTGTACACTGATAGCGGCGAGAAGAGTCGTCGGCCGTCGAGTAATCTGCCAAGCGGTAAAGCGCGTCGGCATACATCCAAGATTCCGCTGGTGGCCGCGTGAGTTCCAGGATAAACACTACTGTTCGCGTGGTGCACGTAACCTTATCGGAAGGTTCTAGAATACGGTGTAAGAATATTCAGGTGTTGACAATGCGCGCGCCTGAGCGGCCACATTATGTTCGGTGACTCCCGGGTGCACTCTGCTGCGAGCCATTAGATGGCGCCGCGGTCAACGGACTCAGCGAAGTGGTGCTGGCGATTTGAAATTCCTTTGTCTCCTCAACGTTTTCGTTGGTAGTGGTGTGAGTAACACTCAAAGCTCAAAAGAAATTTGTTATTTCAGATTAAAATGAAAAGTGTACCAGGTTTAAGGATTCACTGGCATGAAAATGCCTCGTGCAGGCTGTGATTGTTGTGAACACGGATCGATCCGGCAGCACTCAAAGCCCATCAAGTTCCGCTCGCACGCCCTAGTAGTTTAGCCTGTTCAAGGCATTTATCCATGCAACAAAAAAAAATTAATAATAATTTTGAAAAATTGTTAGCTAGCGTTTTAACCCCCCATCAAAATATTTCCCGGCCACGGCGACCGCATTTCGGTAGGGGCAAAATGCAAAGAACACCCGTGTGCTTAGATGTAGGTGCATGTCAAACAACTCCGGGTGGTTAGAATTAGTTAGGAGCCCTCCACTACGGCGTCCCTCGTAATCAAATCGTGCTTTTGGCGCGTAAAATCCCGTAATTATAATTATCCCTGTATTGGGATAATAATATCTCAATAGAGGGATCTTATTATATATTATTATATTATTAACATCGATGCGACATCAACAGCAACAAAATTAATATATTATTATATTTTAACACCGATGCGACAACATCGATGATGTCGACTTGCTGCCAACATCGTTTGTGTGCTTGCACAGGAGGTTCTCTCTTCAGGGGTGGCTTTCTGGGTTTACTTGACCGCGTGAGGTAATTAGGACAGTTCGGAAATAAGGTGGGAATGGTATTTATAAGTAGAACAGGCCACTTTGCCGCGTCAAGTAGCACCCTTCTCTTAAAGTCCGCGTGATATGCGGTTGAAATCGTGTCCTTTGAAAAACACTTAGCGCAGACCTGGTCGGTAGGCATTAGAGTTCGGTCTGCCCTCGGAATAGCACGGCGCCACTGCTCCAGACGATCTCTATCGGACGGCACTTTGAAGAGAGGCACACGCTCGGCACAAGACCGATAGCCAGAACGGCAGTTCGATACAAAACACGTTCTACTCATTTCAGACACCTCTCAGCAATTCGATGCCACCTTCGTGGATAAAAGAACGTAAAACTTGTGCATCTTAGCAAGCGCAGGAGAACAAACACGAGAAAGGAACACGTAGACAGGACGGGCGCTAGACTAGGACTAGCGCCCGTCCTGTCTACGTGTTCCTTTCTCTTGTGTTTGTTCTGCTGCGCTTGCTAAGATGCACAAGTTCTACTCCCACCAACTAGCCCAACTTTCCGAGTTGAACGTAAAAAAGCACGCCAAAAAAAAAAAAAAAAAAAAAAAAAAAAAAAAAAAAAAAAAAAAAAAGAGCCTGGCTTCAAAACAGCGCTGCCGCACATGCCAGCAGACGACTGACCCCGCTCTTCGTAGCGCCATCTAAGAAGGCACCGACTAAGCTGCAAGAAAGCTGATAACTGCCCGAACATAATCTGAACGCGCAGGGATCGCGCTTTTACACGCGTTGGGGGGGAGAGTGTCAACACCTGTCTATGTATATTCTTACACCGTGTTCTAGAATAATCTGGAAGGTTCCTAGTCATTCGGGCGCGGTTCGCGCAAGGCACTTATAGTTACATGTGCAATGGGCCGGTTACATTGAAAAAAAGGGCGCGCGTGGCAGTAATCTAAGGTGTTTGCACTGCGTTTTAACTCTGCGGGTAGGCAAGGTGCTCAAAATGCAGTCAGTGTGTTAGCGGAGATCGATGCTCATTCCACAAGATGTATTAACGTATGTCACTTTCTGTAGATAATAATAATATCTGGGGTTTTACGTCCCAAAACCACGATATGATTATGAGAGACACCGTAGTGGAGGGCTCCGGAAATTTTGACCATCTGGTGTTCTTTAACGTGCACTGACATCGCACAGTACACGGGCCTCTACCATTTCGCCTCCACCGAAATGCGACCGCCGCGGCCGGGATCGAACCCGCGACCTTCGGGTCAGCAGCCGAGCACCTTAGCCACTGATCCACCGTGGCGGACTTTTTCTGTAGATGCGTCTGATAGACGGGTAGAAATGGGTGCGTATCTGCCACCTCATTAGAAAATGGAGTAATAAAAGAATGTGTGCGTTCGAGCAGTAGGCGCACAGCTGAAGTGGTAAAGGTGGGAGTGATGGCGCATTTTTTTTCTTCTTCTTCTTCTTCTTGTTGTTGTTGTTGTTGTTGTTGTCTAGCTTGTAAAACACAATATATAGTAAAGGACAATGAGATTAGTATGGAGAGAATGAAGTCGCCACTTGAGAAGGCATGACGGCAAAATACATAGCTTATCGTCACAGCCACCAGCGATCAACTTTTCGCTCATGTGGGACCATAGCTCGGCACACTCACTCATGAGTGCACTCAACTCACACTCACTCACACTCATTTGAACGTGGTGAGTTGAGTATGAGTGAGTACTCATGCGTGTGAGTGGACGTGAGTGTGAACGTGAGTGAGAACTCATGAGTGTGAGTGGTCGTGAGTGTGAACGTGAGTGAGTACTCATGAGTGTGAGTGGACGTGAGTGTGAACGTGAGTGAGTGCGAAGGCTGAAAAAATTGTGGTGAGTGAGTTTGAGTGAGTACTCCCTTAAAGTGCCGACCTATGGAGCTCGGCACACTCACTCATGAGTGCACTCAACTCACACTCACTCACACTCATTTGAACGTAGTGAGTTGAGTATGAGTGAGTACTCATGAGTGTGAGTGGACGTGAGTGTGAACGTGAGTGAGTACTCATCAGTGTGAGTGGAGGTGAGTGTGAACGTGAGTGAGTACTCATGAGTGTGAGTGGACGTGAGTGTGAACGTGAGTGAGTGCGAAGGCTGAAAAAATTGTGGTGAGTGAGTTCGAGTGAGTACTCCCTTAAAGTGCCGACCTATGTGTGGGACCATCCCAGTGCCACTATTACACAGAATTTCTTTCCTATCGTTCTTCACTGAAGATCCTAGCGATAACATATGTGGCACATTGCTCCCGATCACTGAGGAAACACCAAAGGGGTAAAACTGGAATAGAACAGTTGCACTATCGTTGTCCAGCGTACCCTCTATATACCTGAAAGTTCATGAAAGTTGTTGAGGCGCTACAAATCTGTTCTTTTTGTTTTCGCAGTCCCTGGAACGAAGAATAGAGGTGCTCAGTACGTCCTCGCGTCTGCAGACCGACAGCGCGCGGATGGAACTCGAAGAACTCACATCTCGATGGAGAAATTTCCACAAGGAAGCTATGGCAGTGTCCCCACCACAGGCGCAGCCTATCGAAAGGAAGGTCTGTCGTTTTTGTTTGCTTGTTCGCATTTAGAGTATAAAACAGGAGCGTGACAGAAAAGGCCGAAAATGCTCTTGGCTTAAGTAAGTGGAGCTCATTACCGCAAAAGCAAGGAAATTGCATATTCTCTAGCATTGAAAAACAATAGCAATAGTATTCAAAAAAGAAATTGCATTCACCGTCAGAAAATTTAAGTTAGACACTTATGTAGTACATTAATGAGTAAAAAGATAATATTCTGCATGAATGCAATACACATTTCCCTTCGTCTTCCATATTCAATGATAACTCTTCAACTTTTATTGGAATGAGGCTAGGGAAGTAATTGGAATAAGAGCGAGAAGATACTTCTCACTTTCGTAAAAAAGTAAATTAAGACTGTACAGTTTGTTCCTTACGAAGGGTATTTTTGTTTTTAAAGAAAACCTTTCATTGCCAATCCACTCGATTTTAAAGTGACTGATTGTTCATTCACTAGGTAAGCTGACATATCTATGTGTGAAGACGCATAATAAATTTATATGTGCGCCGAGTGAAAGTGCAAGGGAACAGCCTTATAGACGATTTTCCGCAGCTGGTTTATTTAATCAAAACTAGATGGCGCCACCACTGCAGCGTGGCCGTCTCCTACCACGGCCGTCTCGATGCCTTGGCCTTTGCCAGCGCTGCTCAGTATGTCTCCATCCGCATCGCGTCGTCTGCTCAGAGTCCCCATATCGTCTGCGCGCACGCGAGTAAAAGCGAGCAGACGGCAGCGCTGGAAAATTCAACATGGCGGCACCTGTCGATGCCGTTTCCTTCCGTCTCGTACTTATCACGTCGTCGTCCTGCGCTGTGCGGCCCGTAAGTTCGCAACCTACACATTCATTTGCTTTATATTTGCATCGTGAAGCTTCGAGAGCAATGTATTCGTCGGTATTTTGCTGTTTTTCCGAGATTCATTCTCAAATTCTAGGAGACAAGGCTTAGCAGGCAGGGCTAAATAAACACAGCTAATCTCAATAATAAAGACAGAACATACCTGATGCTTTGTCCCCAGCGTGAGATGAGACGAAGCGATAGCCAATTTCACCATTTATTTATTGCTGTGAAGACAGTGGGTGAGCAGCAAGCGCGAGTTCGGATCGAAGCGGGCGGTCACGTCTGCATAGGTGCTGCCATGTTTGCTTCTAAGCCCGGCCACTGGCGCTTACGGCCACGGCCGCTTCGCTGGCCCAATGCGTTGGCTGGGGCAACTGGCTAGGGGAAGGCCAGTTGTGGTCACGTGATCAAACATGGCAGCGCCCATGCGCCGCTGCGGAAAATCGTCTATACAAAGCCTTGTATGCTGACCGGCAATGTAATGCAAGTGAGCATGTATAACAGCTAAAAAATAAAAATGTACTCGCATAAAATCTTGAGAAATAATGCGAGATAGCAGGTATCTCCAAAGCCCATTGTCCCTTTATTGGAATTGTTTATTACAGCTAAAGTATTTCCCAATGTACTTCATTCTCTTTCGGTATGTGTCGCTGAATGCTTGCCCGTTCTTAGCCTAGCCTTCGGAACGAGCATGTGCCACTGTGACGCAAGAGGTACAGAAACCTGAAATTTTGCTATATACGTGTCGCAGTTTCGCGTTATTCTTCTTCTTCACCTCATTAATGGTGGCTCATACCCAATGCAGGGGATTGTTCTAGAAGTGGATGGATTATTCCGTAAGGTCCTATTAGTTAACACTACTGCACACACCTTCAATCACCATTCTTCCCTCGACAAGAATGATACATTGCCTTCGAGCTCGTGTCATCGCTGTGTACATTTATGTGTGCATCCATTTAATCTGGAGTTCGCATATTGGCATAGCGTGTGATTTATGTGGCGCATAAACATAAAGATTGCATTGGAATGAAGTTTTTATCTTTGTGTTAGATAAACGAAAACACTGCGCTCAATTTCAAGTTGTACAGGATGAAAGTACGTAAAATTCTACGCATCACTTTAGTTGTAAAGGTATTTAAATTATCGCATATATATATATATATATATATATATATATATATATATATATATATATATATATATATATTGTTCTTGATGCAGGAAGTGAAAGAAGTATGCGGACCGTCGTTCGTGGTTCCCCTGGATGACGTTGAAGTGCAAGAAGGTGCAAAGTGCAGCCTAGTATGCGTACTTGCCGGGCATCCACCTCCGACGGTAATCCTTGAAGCGGAATTGACATTATTCAATGAATTCCCTCATTATACTACAGAAAAAAGTACAGTTAAGCATGTTGGGATAGTTTCGATGAGAGTTGCCTGAATTACTGTGAAATAGCATCGAAAGAATTCGCTTGTAACTGGAACTACGAAAACGCGAATTTGTGTGAACGTAGTGAAAGAAGAAAAGTCAGACGTATGATAGGCTACAATCATTAAATGTTAACATACGCGACATCGTTCCATACGCAGTGGCGTAGCCAGGGGGTGGCACACCGGGCACGTGCCCCCCCCCCCCCCCCCCCCGAAATTTTTTTTCGCCATTGCATACAGAGCGAAAAATGACCATTTCAGTGAGGTGCCCTCCCCGAAATCAAGGAGGTGCCCCCCCCCCCCCCCCCCGAAAAAAATTTCTGGCTACGCCCCTGTCCATACGCGACATCGTATGGAAGCAAAAAGCAAAAATGGAATTTGACGATATATTCCCACCTAATGGCCAAACTTTTACCTTCTAAATATTTAATAGGCTTATTAGAAGATCATTTACTACAATTCGGAATACATAATGTAATAGCCACTGATGCATCCATGTGCGAAGAGAAAGCGGGAGTGGGCATTTTCTCAGAGGCTTTATCATGGACATACTCCTTGCGTCTTCCGGATTATACTCCCATATTCGAAGCAGAGTTCCTAGCAATTATATTAGCCCTTAGAAAACTTTCAGAAAATGATTCGGAAGTTGTTATAGTGACTGATTCACTGACAGCATGTACATCTCTCTCTTCACTTTCTTCTTCCGAGTCTTCTCTATAGAATGATTTCACACCATTAATCCCCCCAAAATTTGCGTACCGTGCGGTTAGTATGGGTACCAGGCCATCGTGGAATAATTTTAAATGAGATGGCTGATACGCTCGCGCGGTGGTCCCTAGGTGGCCCAGAAATGTCGATTGTGCCTGACACAGCTTTTATTACGGAATCTAGATACCGAAAGTATTCTCTTACTTCAAGATGCCAGGAATATGAAATTACCCGTCCCAGAATATGGCCATCTCTCTTTTGCCTGGAATAACAAATGGTGCCCCACTCGAAAACTGGAAGTGGCTATTACAAAATTTCGATGCCGTATACCCCCTCTGAATTTCTATTTATACAGGTCTGGTCTGGTGCTATCTCCTATGTGCTATTACTGCCAAGAGTCCGAAAACATTGATCATTTTTTGCTTACATGCCGTCGGTTTACTCGCCATAGAAAAAAGCATTTCGAAAAGTTATTCAGAAACTTAAAAATTACTCTGAATCCTCAAAATCTTCTTTCCCTTGGGGCGTCTTCTCTGGGATTCAGCAACAGGAATGTCTGCTTAGCCATATGTGAATTTCTAGTTGACACAAAAATAATTCCCTGTTAACATTATTCCTTATCACTTTTTCGTACTTCAAAATTCCTTTCATTACCTCATTGGTTTCCATATTATTGCATTATTCTATATAGACCGGTCATTCTTAAAATTTTTGTTTATCCCTGTGGTGATTGATTTCTTTCACATCCCTTTTCAAAATTATTTCCCCTCATATTAACCGCCGGCTTCATGGCCAATCCCCCTAGGCGCCAGGTCACTAGGAACAAGCAAGCAAGCAAGCAAGCAAGCAAGGCTCCGGTTATAAAATGGAATCCTTCTGACTTTTTCTGAACAAATGGATGAGCATACCGAATTACCTCAATTAGCAGCCAATGTAGAATATTCAATTCACGAAAAGGGTGCCTCACCTAAATGACGTCCTTCAAGCTACATTAAAAAATAACGAAAAAAATTAGCGCTGCTCGCACGAAGTCGCGCAGAATTCAGCATTCCTACATTACGCAGCATTCATTTAACTTACCAAAGAATCATGTAATATGAATAATTTTAAGTCATTCCAAAAATTCTATCAATTTATTTTTTTATTATTATTTATTTTTCTTTGTATCAAAAATTACCACATCCTAATGAAAAAAAAATTTGCCTTTTTCCCCTGCATAGCACTTAATTTTTTTCACTTAGATTAACCGCCGGCTTCTTGGCCTATCCCCCCTTAGTGGGTAAGAGCCACAATAAAGGATCAAGCAAGCAAGCAAGGCTGGGTCACAGCAGCTATGGCACGAAGCTGGTTTGTTTGTTTGTTTGATCCAATACATATGGCACGTACCCACTACGGGGGATTGGCCATTAAACCGGCGGTTAATGAGGGAATATTTTAAAATTTAGTTGGAGGAAAATGAATGGTCCTGGCTTGCCTAGGCTTTACCCTCTCACCTCTTTCTTTTCCCACCCTTTGCTATACTATGCTTGCTCTCTTTTTTATTTTCTGTCTTTATTTGTGTGTGTTTCTTTCTACCTCTTTCTCTCTCTGTCTGTTCCTTTTCTCTCTTTCTATTTTTCGCCAGGAATTTCTCGCCAAAAATTTCTCTTTCTCTTTCTTTCTCTGTCTCTCCCAGTACTCGTTCTCTCGCTCATCAGAGTTATTGCATATCACGCCGGACGTATTGGCGCACGTGTTCTGGGAGCGAAGCAGAACAGGAAGAAGAGAGCGCGTGCCGTTCATGATGATGATAATGCTCTTTCTACGGCACACGGCAAACCTCGAGCATAACAGCTCTGCTGTAAAAAACAAGGGGCATTCTATCGAGAGCTCATATTTGCCTATTTTATACGAGTCAAAAGACTAATATAAAAATGAGAGGAGACGTGCTAAAAAAAACGTATTACAGTTTACAAAATATATATGAGCATGAAATTTCGCCAATGAGATAAGCACATGAGCTGGGGCATTTATGACAGCCTGTTAAGAAATAATTCAAGGTGTCATTAAGAGCGTTCTCGCACACCTCCTCAATCACCGTCGCTGTCTCTTTGGCAAATTTACATCGTTGCTAAACGATAAGTTGTAATACTATTTGTTGATTAAAACTTTCCTCCCGCTTTGGCAAGCTTTTATTGTTAAATCAGCACTCTTGATACCAGCTGTTTTTTTCCCTATTTCTTCTGTAAGGAACCTGTTTTGCTTCTGTTGGACAGAAGTTTCGTTGTTGAAGTGTATGGCCTTCGGCAAAACTTTTGTCAGTGCTAGTTGTTTAGAAAAAGGCCGGCATACGAATGTTCTTTGACACCCACCTTTGCGCAAACAATGACATTTAAATAAATATTTATTTTCCTTCAGCATTTCCGTAGGATACAGTCCTGAAACGTTTGCACGAGGACATTGTTTTTAATACTGCATTAGGATGGTTCGTCTCGTCAGCTCTCACCCGCTGCTCATTTAGGGTAGCACATCAGGCACGCATTCTATCAAACCTGTTTAGTTTCCACTCAAATCGTCACTTACTTTATCAATGACATTATTTTACTTATTGTTCGACTCAGTTGTGAATGTATTTTCTTTTTGATGAATTCTCACGTGTGTTGCAATTTGTTTTGTTTCTTTGTAACGAGCAGCTGCAGTTTCTTTTTCCAGTTCATTTTTGCTCACGCGCGTTCATTTACTTTTTTTTAACACGAAAGTGTTTTATGCCGGAGTCCACCAAGACTTCACTGACATCATTTCCGTCACGGAAGTGACGTCGGTAAAATGTACGCGAACAGATAACGAAAAAAAGCAGAAGGAAAAGGTTCCTCGAGTTCGTCGTGTTAGCGTGACGACTCGTCGACAGAGTACTGCAGCTTCCACATGCTCCAACGGCGTTTCTCCGCCGCCTACTGCTTCGAGTGCGATAGCAGCGAAGCAGTAGGCGGCGGAGAAACACAGAAAAACAGAAAGGCAATGACGTCGGCGGGCGAATGTTGCGCAGTCAGCGCTTTGATGCAGCGAGAGATACGCCAACGGGACGCCTTTCCGCGTTCACGGCTCAAGCTACGACCTCGGCCTCTCGTGTTCCTGAAGCTCTCTGTGGTATATGTATGAGCACAGGCGTAGGTTACCTTATTACTGGGGAGCGCACACATTGGTGCTTGTCTTGTCAGGTGAGGACGCTTTGAATCAGTGCATATCGAGTGCCAGTGTTCATTACGTGCTTGTTGATGTCACCTTTGCGCAGGAGTCACCATATGTCGCGTCCGGGTGTATGTTAACTACTTAAGCTACCACAAATATCAAGTCACAATATTGGACGTTGGTCGTCGGCATGGAGATGTTCCACTAGGCATCCCCGTCCAATGGTGCTATAGCTGCCAAGCAATAATAGACATTGTGCAAACTCTCATACGTCAGTATACTATAAACAATCGACTACTCTTCTGAAGGCACGGTTCACTTTCGTGTTATACCGATTCCTATGGCGGAGGGGATCAACTTTTTTTTGCACGTGCTCTTTTCGCTGCAAATAATGCGATCGTCGGCGTAACGCTTCCTTTCGGCCTCTCCTTTGTCCCAGGTTCAGTGGTACAAGGACGGTGTCTCTATTCGTGGCAACTCAGACTACGTCACAACAAGCCAGCCGCTTGAGGACGGTACGACAGAACAAAAGCTGACCATAGAAGAAACCCTCGCCGATGACTCAGCCAAGTTTTGCTGCAAGGCTATTAACGCTGCGGGTCTGGCCGAAACGTCGTGCCGCCTGAGCGTCCGAGGTATGACGCTGTCAACGTGGTACAGTCGCAACGGAAAAAGATTAGCACAAGTGACCGGTGGCCGCAGCCGCAAAACTTCGACACACTGCGCTGTTGTTCATGAGCACATCGATAGCGAGATAGCCAAGCACATTCCATTTTCCAAAGCACATGCTCGGCGGACCGGAGGAAAGCAGCCCATCTTGCTGTTGGCCCATCCGAAAGCCGATATCTTAAAGAAACGCTTGTTCTTGCTTATCGGCAGATGTAGCTAAACACATGATTTGTTTTTCTCTGTTCTTTTTTCTTTCTTTCGCTGGAATTGCACGCAACCGCATCTTCCTCGCTGTTGCCCAGAAAAAGCTTTTTGTTGGAGTACTTTCCGTCGGGCACCCCTGCTTTTTTATAATGGAATGTGCTTGACACTCGTTATCGGCGTGCTCGGGAAAAACAGCGCCTAGTGGCGAAATCTTGCCGCTCCGTTCTTGTGCCAATCTTGTTCCAATCTTTTTCCGTTGCTACTGTACAGTCGCGCGCTATATGAGTTGCAACAAGCTGTTTGTACTCAAAATGGCGCCAACACTGCACATCGGCACCTACATAGAAAAAAAATTGGTGAATTAAGCTCTCTCGGTTAGCGGTAATTTCTAAACCAATTTAACGTTTGTCGGTTTCATTGTTCAGGCTTGGGGTCACTTTACCCACAGCCAGCGTGATGCAACTCATATTGAGCGCGACTGTACATCCTGCGCCTCTTGCTCACGAGCTCTTGTTTCCAGCTGGAACACGTTTGCCGTGGCCACATTCAGTCGCCCAAATCTTTAACTATCGTGCACGAGCGGCAGTTTTTTCCGCGTATCTTCGCCATATGACTGAATTGAGCTCTAAAAAGGGTGAGGACAACTGCATGCACACAAAACAATTTTTTGCAACTTCATTCCATCATATTGAGCTGACAGACAGAAAAGTCGCCACTGCGCACGATAGTTAAAGATTTGGGCGTCTGTTCGTTCATAATGGTATTGAGCGCAAACGCTAGACAAAAGACAAGCAAGAGGACAAAGACGCAGAGCATTTTTGGAACTAAAATTTATTCGAAAGAAGCACAAAATATGTATACAGACGAAAGGAACCAAACAAAAAAAGAAAAACCCGGTTGTGAAAAGAAAAAAAGAAGCAAAAAAAGTGCACGCTAGGAAAAGAATACGTCAGCCACGTGCAGTAATACCGCCCCCCGTCCCTACGTCGCGCCAGAAACGAAACTGGCACTTGGCTGACGTATCATTCTTTCCCAAGCGTGCACGTTTAGTTTTTTTGTTTGTTTCTTTTTTTTCTTTTCACACCCGAGATTTTCTTTTTTTGTTTGGTTCCTTTCGTCTGTATACATATATTGTGCTCCTTTCGAATAAATTTTAGTAGCAAAAATGCCCTGCGTCTTTGTCCTCTCGCTAGTGTTTGCGCTCAATACCATTATGACCGACATGTTCCAACTCGCCCAGCAAGCAACGTTGCCACGTTCGCGTTAGGACCGCTTTTCTTGCCGAGTACTCGTACTTGTCAAAGGCCATAGTAGCCACGCTGGCCGACCAGCGACCGTCGTGGGCGCACACAGGGCTGCAACCGGGTGGCTTGAGGGGGGTTCTGACGCCCCGCCCCCCCTTCAACTCTTCGGGCGATACTAAAATATTTATACGCCTTCACAGCGACCACCAATTGCCAAAGTCAGCCGTTCTATGCACAAACCTCCCCCGAAAAAGAATTCCTGGGTACGGCCTTGTGCACACGTACATTCGAAGTGAACGATCAAGACGTTCACTCCGGGAGTAACACGATGCCGTGGTGTCACTGACGCTTCTAAATTTAGACTCTATACGTTACAAAAGCTTGCTTGGATATGAATGACAGTACCGAGCGCCGCAGAGTTCATATATTGCATGAAGCAAACAAACTGACGTAATGAGTGCGCCCTCGATTTGACGTGAAAACAACGGCGCCTCTTTTGGTTGGCCTTGAACACTTTTTTTTTATTGAGAAAACGTCGCAAATATACAAAAACAGCCGCGAGTGATCACGTGATGCATCATTAAAAAATTCTAGTGTTTTCTTCGAAATCAAGATGAAAGGTTTTGAGACACAAATATCGCCAACCCTCCGCTTCATTTATATTTCCCATTGGATTATTTTTGTATTTTCCGAGCACTAGGTAATACTCTATAAAAATGTAGACGGCAGCCGCACGCTTTGCAACGAAGGCCAGAAACTTCGCCATTTTTTTTTTTTTTGTCAACGTTGTTAAGTGCTCTCCGAGTCAATAGTTGACGGATATAGCCGTTTGGCCTCCATAGGCCCGGTAGACATGCAGTATATTATGTTCTCACCACATATAACAAACATATTTTCGTTGCCTTTTTCACCTTTTTCAGTGGATGACGTAAATCTTAGCGGCATCATTGTCCCATGGCTCTCAGGTTCACAAAAGAACTTTAATATCGAGTGCCTTTTGAAAGAGTATGCTTGAGACACTTATTGTGCTGCGCTAAGCCAGTGTCATAGCTGAATATGATACAGCGACAATCAGTGCATGTATTTTGACCCACAGTAGTAAAAATGCACTGCTGTAGAACTGTTTGTCAGGACGTGTGCCAGCCACTCATGTTTATCATTAACGAAGGCGGTCGGCCAGTGGCAAGAACCTCTTGCAAGCGAAAAGATTTCTTAATCAAGTCCCAGGGCCGAACTGATCAACCAGCTCGTGGAGGTCAAATGCACAATGCCTTTCGTTCGTAAGTTCGGTTTGTCATTGGTGAGTCGTTTTCGCTAAACAGTCTTCCGAATCTTTAGCAGTAGACCGCACGGGCTGACCGGCCGGTCAACCTTCTAGCAGCACGAAGCGGCGACATCAGCAAGAGCAGTGTATGCGCACCAAGTTCACTTGTAGCGCAAGTTTTGTGTTACTGGGCTCTTCCCACAGGCATGACACTACGCCTCGCGATTACCTTAGATGAAAGGTTCTCTGCTTGTCGAAGACAGCAAGCGCACGCGCACCCGGACACGTCCTTTCTGTTTGACTGTGCATGCGCACTGGAGTGCACGCGCTAAAAAAAGAAAATGGCTGCAGATCCACGAAGTGAAGGCTGATGACGGGGCGAAGCAGCGCGCATCGGATCGTGAATCGTGGCCTTCTATTTCTTTCTGGTTAAGAGCCTTTTATTTTGTTCTTGTTAACCTTTTGTTCTGTCATATGCTTTGATTGATGGGTGGTTAAATGTCGGTTTTTGTACGGTGTTGTGGCCTTTTATTTTGTTTGTTTTTTAAAACCATATGCGCACTATGCGCGCTTTGTAGACGGTATTGCGCATAGATGTTTCGCACCTGCGCTTCGGCTAGGGAACAGGGCGAGCCTCGACGACAACGGCCGGACATCGTGAGCGCCTAAGGAGCTTCGCCCCTAAAAAGAGAGAGGGCTAGCCAGGGGGCGCACGCTTTTGCTATTCGATAAACCGGCAAGTTTGCACCGATTTAATAGTGTCAGGGGCTGTGTCGGGCTGGTTGGAAGAGGCAGCAAAGCTTGCACTACAAGCGAGCTTGGCGCGCATGCGCTACTCTTGGTGATCTCACCGCTTCGGGCTGCTAGAAGGCGCTGACCGGCCGGTCAGTCTAAAGACACCGGCCTAAAGTCACGTTGCAGTGACTTTAGGTCAGTCGACGCTCACGAGGTACTTTTAAAGAATCGGGATGGTGTACATCAGCCTTGACCTGAACCTGCACTCATGAACTGATTCAGACAAGCTCTTGTAAGTATAGACGCAGGGACCGGAATCGCAAGTATTTCGTTCGTAAGAACGGATGGCCGTTACTTTATAGCCGTCGATAATTAAACACAAGCTGATTTTTATGATTGTCCGGTTCCTGTTCGCACGCACTGGTCAAGCATGGGAACTGTTTTGTAAATTCAGGCTCAGGAGCTTAGCTTGTAATACTTCAGGAGCTGAAAGAAGTTCGCACAATTGTTCGCCAAAGCGACTTCCAGCCAATCGATCTGGTGGTGTTTGACATGTTACTGGGGATAAGCGACTAATGGTAAATTATGCGTATGAATGAAACTCGCTGTCAGTGCAGCCTTTAAACTGTGATACCTGTTAGTCACTGACCGTGCGCCTTCGCTAGCAGCATGTCCTACATCACGATTGGTCCTCAGTTCCCTTTATGTATAGCAATAAATATTGAGCATCTACTTCCCAACACCACGATATGATTATGAGAGACGCCTTACTGGAGGGCTCCGGGAATTCCGACCACCTGGAGTACTTTAACATGCGCCTAAAGCTAAACACACGGGCCTCTAGCATTTTGCCTCCATCGAAATGTAGCCACTGTGGCCGGTATTCGATCCCGGCACCTTCGGATCAGCAATCCATCACCACTACCACGAGACCACCGTGGCGAATGATGGAAGCGTAAGGAAGTACAGCAAGAAGCCTTCAAAATTGTAATTGCTGAGATTAATGCATGAATCGTTGACTTTATCACTCATTTCGTGAAGTACTGTGAAGTTTCTTGCACTTTTGCAGAAATGAGACTCTGTTCACGCGTCTTGCTTGACTTTTCAAAGAAGGACTACAAATGCCAGCCTTATGGCGACAATAAAGATGACTACTGCATGAGTGTGCTCAAAATCACAGTTAGTGTCATTGAGGCATAAATTGTATTCACTTTCGTGATCGTTTCTCGCGTGATGATCAAGTCCGAGCAGTTAATATTTCTTAGTCGCAGTCTGTACATAATCCTAAGAAATAACACAGACATCGTCGGATATCGGATTTCTAATGTTGATGAGTGCAGAGCGTCCTGGGTGCGGAGCGCTTTTGATTGCCCTGTTCACTTCCAATTACAGTTTAAAGTCGTCCTCATCAGTAGGTGGTCACTGATCCGCGTAGTGAAACCCCATACAACAGTTTTAGGGGCGAAGCACCTTAAGGCCGAGGCTTGTCCGTCCACGTGCACGTCCGTAGTGTCCGTCACGGCACAGCACCGTGTAAAAGGTTAAAGGGGTACTGACACAAAAACTTTGGCCTCGCGTTTTTTTTTTTTTTTTTTTTGCTGCAATGTGTTGCTGGGGGGCCTGTTAGTCATAACACGGCACCTCGTTTGCTGCAGCGCGCGACAGATATTTAAATACAGGCTCCTCATTACCGACCAGTTTCAGTTTCGGTTTGAGGGAGCTCGAAAAACGACAAGCCGCCGGGTGCAACTATCACCACCTAGCGTGCGCAGCTCTCGACCACGTCAGCACACAGAACTGTGATGCACTTCCGCACGGTCCGCATCAAGAAGACCTTTCGAAGAGGAAACGGGACAGCAGTGTCGCCAAACACAAAACTTTCACCGCGTTCGCCGCGGCCACGGACTCGCGACCAGCCGCCGAGGAGTATAGACTGCTGGAACAAACGCGGCAAAAGAAAAATGGCGGCTATGACGTCATCATAACTTGTTGCAGCGTGGTCACGTGAGGGAAGTAGGGGGGTCACCAAGGGTCACCTCTGATGGTGTCAGTAGCACGAGGGAGTCGATCGCTCACGCAAAGTTCAAAATTAATTTAAAATACCTTCCAAGCTATATTCGCTGTTGATATTTCGCAGATGATATACACATGTTCACGGGAATCGAACCCGCAGGCTGTCTCGGCCGTGAAATTTTGTGTCAGTACCCCTTTAACAAAAGATTAACAAGAACAAAGTAAAAGGCTGTTAACCAGAACAAAATAAAAGGCCACAACACTGTAAAAACATCGACATTTAAGCACCCATCGATCAAAGCATATGACAAAAAAATGTTTAACAATACACTAATATCATAATTGTAACAGAACAATATAAAACACCTACAAGCACAAACCCTTTATACTAGTCGGCTACTTCAACGTACACATTATGGACCTTAGGACCTTGCTTTGTCGTCGACTCTCACTGTCCGCTGTCAAGGTGTATAGAAAACCGTTGCTATAGTCGAAACATATGTGTGTATGTGAATAAAAAAGTTTACAACAGACGAACATCAATCATAATTGTGACGAAACAATATAGAACACCTACAAGCACAAACCCTTTATACTAGTCGGCGACTTCAACGTAGAAATTATGGACCTTAGAACCTTTCTTTGTCGTCGACTCTTTATGTCACTTTATGTCACTCAATTTACATTATATTGGGCAATGCTCGAGTAACGTACGGTTACTCACCCACACGATACCCAGAGCTTCGCCCACTCGTCATGATTCACTTCGTGGAGATGCGTGTTTTTTTCACCCAAGTATCAGCCATGTGTTAAATATTATTTCGGAAGAACAGTGAAGACGAAAGTACTATTTTCTTTTGCGTAATGCGAGCGTGAAACTCGATTTTTTTAAAACTGAAAACACGCCTCAGCCGCCACGTTTTGACACCGCATACACGAACGCCAGCGGCTGCGACGTCACAACGATAATTTGGTTCAAATGGAGAGAACAAGAAAGCAGCCAACAAGTGGCCAGGACATTTTTTCTGCCGCCACCAACCTAGAAAAGTAGCCAAAATGCCTGAAAGTAGCCAAACCTGGCAACTTTGCTCAACAATTATGTAGCTCTCCGAGAGAAAACGAATTCCTCGTGAATTCTTCGCACCATGAGAACATACACGAAACAAAAAAAAATGTCACCACGAGATTATAGCATGAAGCTGCGAAAGAAGCGTGTATGTGGGTTTGTGGATTTGCGTTGTACCTTCCTGCTGCTCTGGAATAATGGTGACATTTCTATTCTTTCATGAACTAACTGGTTTTTCATTGCATCACAAGCAAATATGACAGGGTGCCGTGCGTATTTACTGGTATAGCGAAACAATTCATTTTAAATTAAGGTCGCTATCTTACAGCGCTGGATTTGAATAATGTGATTACGTTCGTGCGCTATGCCTTTTAACGCATCGTTATCGCCTACCGCTTCTGCGCACGGCGATAACGTGCACGAAAGCGACCTTCAGCGCACGTTTTCACAGGTGCAGCCAGTCGCAAAGAGTGGTCAAAAATGAATATCAGTGAAGTGGAAGTCTTACATTATACTAACCATGTTTGACTACGAAGACGACAATAACAATGCAATATATATGCAATAAAAAACAACACACGTTTCTTAACGGACTCTAAAAAGGCAAGTTTAGAGTCAAAAGTGGTACGATATACAAATACGCGATAAGTTTGGCTATGTCGATATACTATCTCTTTGTAACGCTGCTACTATTAGTCCGGCGGGAAAAGAAAGGCTCGCTGGGGGTGGTTCCTTGCCTCTCTCACTGAAACCGCGGCAGTGATGAATATCAAGTTAGTTCATCCACAGGATGAAAATGGTCTTCCAGAAACTTTCGAAGTACTGCACAGCAGGCTGTGGTTTAACTTTCCGAAACGTTTTTTTTTTTTTTTTTTTTGTACAGCATCAACTATATTACAAAGAACTGCAGTCCGCGATCATCAATCACTGATAAACACTATCGCGTGATAATTTATATTAAAATAATCTTCAACCAGACAACATTTGTTGAAATTGTTCTGCCGAAAAAAAAAAAACTTATCTCCCGAAAAGAAACCTGCGATCTGTAACATCATGGAGTGCCGCGGTTTCGTCATCACTGGCGCGGTTTCAGCGAGAGATAAAAAATGTTCTGTGCTCGCTCTAGGCTTTAACCACCACCACGAGCTTCATCCCCCCCCTCTACTACCCCACCAACCCTCCCACCCCCCGCCTGACAAATAGTTGCAGCATCACAAAAAGGGACGATATCAAAATAGACAAACTTATTGCGTCGTTGCATAGCGCCAGTGTATAGGGAGCCGTGTGCTTCTTTCTTTGTAGTCTTTTTTTATCTGTTTTTCTGTGACTACACAAAACGGTCTTAACTAACTTTCTTAGTTAGCAGTATTACCTCGCACGTCAGTGAAGCACAACTACAAACGCCACCCTATGACCCGCTCTTGACTAGTGATGTTAACCGCTAAGATCAAACGTTAATTTTGCTGTCTGACGAAAATGGTTGGATCTTGGTTCGCAGAGCAAGCACGCGAGAGCGCCCTGGAAGAAGTGTTCATCGAAGCTCTGGAAGAACATACTACGCAGACAGTGGGCGGGGTGCTGACGGAGCCAACGTTCGTGCAGCCGCTTCCCGCCATTGCGCAGTTGCGGCCCGGCGAAGAGCTGCGCCTCGAGTGCACCGTCCAGGGCAGGCCCGAGCCACGCGTCTCCTGGTCCAAGGACCTGCTGCCAGTCCGGGACGCCGCGAAGGTGCGTGTTTGGGCGACCGCTTTCTGTGCCACCGACTGTTCTCGTTTCCTATTCCGCGCAGCCCACCCAGGAGCAAGGAAGAGCACGACTGGTGCTCGCTGGCGCAACCGAGAACGACTCTGGCACCTACACTGCCGTCGCCAAAAACAAGGCCGGTGAGACGGCCTGCTCCTGCCAAGTGAAAGTGGCCGAGTGAGCACTCGCCGAGGTGCCATGCGCGCGCTCTCGGTTTCTTTCTTTTTCTGCTACGGTTACGAGATTCCAGCGTTGCCCTCCGCGAGGCCCCGAGTATAGACGCTTACGTAATGCCGCAGGGACGCTCCGCCGCCGGAGCCTCCGCGAGTGCTCAAGGCCCTGGAGGACCTGGAAGTCAAGCCCGGACCGGATCTCGTCACGCTGGAATGCGTCATTGTTGGACGGCCCGAACCAGAGGTCTCCATTATCGGTTCCAATTTTTTTTTTCGTTTCATTTCATTTTTTCGTGTCATCCATCTTCTCGGAGCGAGCCTCGCACGCTTGCTGTCAAAAAAAGAAAACAAGAAGTGTGGGCTAATCAGCGCCGCTGCGTCGTGTCTTGTGGTATGGGCTACTGCTACGAGGTTTCAAAAACCGCTTACGAGCATTATGAACTTATGGTTCTTGAGAGCATCACTACTGATGTAGAGATCGCACTTAGTATTCAATTATAGCTCCGGTTGCGCAGGAAATGCTTCGCACATGCAGTACGGAAGGAACGTCCTTGCGTATGCAGTACAACAAGCGCGGTGAACACTCTTTTTATACATTTTTGACGTTTATATTAGCCTAGAAAAAGCAGCATTCGATGGTCGAGTACAGGTAACAAGAGATAAGAAGGGAACACACGAAAAATAAGCAGCACACGCATACGGAATGTACGTACAGGGTCCGTAAAAAAAGTTCTCAGGCCACGCTGCCATAGGAATACATGGGATAGTGGCCTGGGAACTTTTGATGGACCCTGTACATACATTGCTCTTTTTTTTTACATTGCTCCAGAGAAATGACCATCTACACTTCTGTAAAATTATACGCTTGATTTTCTGTGCGGTGAGAGTGTGTGTTTAGTTCAGCCCACACCTTTAAGTTCCCCCCATCGCTCGGTGGACTTGTGGGGTGGACCACAGCTACATTTGCAGTTTATTGGCAGTCTTTTAAAAGTTTACATACATATACATTTCACTTGATTAAGCTCATAGACGCAGATGCTAGTGCGGCTTCACGGATAGAAACATGACTTTGTAAGTATTTGATCGCACGAAAGTTTAACACAAAACAATCGTAAAATTGCTAACATTCACTAGTGAACATGTGATGCGCGTTCACAAACGAGACTGTATTAAACAATCTAATGGAACTTTTTTCAAACGAAAATCAATTTCTGTTAATTTTTCGGTTAGTAGGTACACACATTTCCAGATAATAGGTCCAACAAATGCTAAGAACGTATTCTTCCGTTTGTATTTCTGGCACAAGTCAGACTTGCGCGCATACACTATCCCATGCTATGGGCTGGCAGCTTAAGCGTACGGATGGGTAGCGGTTCATAATCCACCATTGTTCAATATATCAGCTAAGCGGTCTTTAAGTGTAAATGGAGTCTAGCAAAAGTGTGCGAATATTCTCTAATAGAGGTCGGCTACCACGAGGTCGCTTAGCAAAAGTATGAAATCTTAGCGCCCGTTCCTGTAAAGAAGTTATTGTTATTCAAAAGGTAGTATGGTACCGCCCCAAGACTTGATGCAATAGTGCAAGTGGCACTGTGCAAATACGATGTAGAGAGTGCGTAAAATAAGGTAAGGATTGTCGCTATGAGCTTCCGTCATCTCGGAGATAATGAAATCGAGTTGAACTTGCGAAACCATCGCGATGTGCATAACTTCAGCGCACTTCCTAGAAAACGGGATGTTGGAAAAATGCATCAATGATTCACGCGCTTTCAGTAACATGGTTCATCACTACGTTTGCTTATAGAGCAGGGTTCTCAAGCTCACCTCAGCTGGCGGGCCGCAGTCGCGAAATTTTGTCTCCGCAAGGGCCGGGGCAGGGAAGAAGATAAGAGCGGGGAGAGGGGGGTTTGAACAAAATGCCAGTTAGGTCCTTCCCGTATCTCACATACATGTCATTCCTGAAGGGTATTTGAGGTCAGGATTCGAAATGCATATTGATACTGATGTCTGGAATGCTGTAGACTGACTCAAATCTGGACGCCGATTCTAAAATATAGTTTTTGTTCCATGGTTATGTTTCAGCACGTGGTGACCGCATGGTGTGCGTCACGAAAGGAATGCTTGAGACCAGTCGCGTCTGTGTAGCTCATGAAGAAATTTATTACGAAAAAAAAAAAGATGTGGGACGAAGATAGCCACACGCGGGCCGGGCCGCTAGTGAAAGGTCCGCGGGCCGCGTGTTTGAGACCCCTGGCTTAGGGGACATAATGTTTCAATAAAACTTCTGTTGGGCACATAGCATTTACGTGAAAACATTTAAAGTGAAAGACATAGTGTTTATATGTGTTTTCCAGTGAACATCTAGATGGAATGTTATGTTGCCCTCAAATATTTAAGTGAAACTGCACGATGAGGTTGCGTGTTGAGATGAAACACATAGGTTGTCGTAATTTACTTCTTTCGAGAGACAAAGCAACGTAAGTCGTTATACAGACATTGATTGCTAACTCACATTCTTTCTAAAGCATGACAGAACATGGTTAAGTTCCTTATTGAGTTTCTAGCTCTGTAATGTTATCGCCAACAAATATCGATGCTGCGTCGTCTGCATACATTGAGGCTTGAGAGCTCATCAGTACCGAGAGAAAATCATTACATCTAGCGTGAACAAGACATGTCCAACAGCTCAACCCTCAGGTATTCCTGTAGAAAGGGCGTGCAGAAGACAATAGCTCGTTCATCTCAGCGACAACAATCGTCTTAGTTGGTTTCACTGTCAGTGAGATCAACGTCCAATCACGTGCCTCCAAAGACAAAGCGTAAGGCTCTCCTTTTGTCTTTTCCACTAAAAAATATTGTAATCGGGCAAAGGAAGTTACGCTGTTGCGAAAACGAACTGCTGTGCTAACTAATGCCAGTTGGTAATAAGAAAACGGAAAGTTCTGGTACATTTTGCATGCATTAAATGGCATACCTTACGGCATTTTCTGTCACGCTCGTTCAGTTGTTTTTTTTTTCAGTACGTTGATGTTTTGGTGACTTTCTTCTTCTTCCTGTCACGAGTAATCGTCGGCCCACTGCACTGTAGCAGTCATTATTAGCACATCCACCAATCTCTCTCGTTATTGCCTTCTTGCGAATATTCAGTTTGAACAGGGTAAATTTAATGAAGGTGCACAGTTTGCCATACAAAGGTAACCGTTGCTCTTTTACCTTTAGTTACGCAAACATATTCGCATGATACTTTAGTGATCTGGGTATTTTTTCGCCGCTCACTGAAAGTGAATATTCATCAACAAAGCACAGCTAACCGCGCTGCCAGGTGTCCTCTTATTAATATAACGGATGCAAAGCATAGTATATCGCAGTGAGCGTCAATTGTGCTCTACCGCTCTCATTCTTACTAACATCGATCCTGCATTAGAAGCTGGAGGTAAATAACCGGTACATATAAGTACACGCGACTATCACACCCAAGGTAAACGACATATGTTTTTTTGAAATGGTGAAAATGGGCTCCCTCAGGAAAAGTTAGCGTGTATATAGTATTCCGCTGGTCGGTTTCATACCTTATAATTTCTGTCGTGTTTCGCTCACACACCTCAATCGCCTAGTTTACGGTGAACAGCGCCATCAGCTCCTTCAAATGTGGACGTGACTTAGTGCGTTAATATTGACTGACAATATTTGGAATGGATCTCTACCACTCTATACAGGCATGTACACTGAATGCGTACGCAAGTTGGCACTTCTAAATGATCGCTGAGGCTGTGTGGATGGTTCCTTATGAAGCAAGCACACCACGTTCGCCATGTCTCCAATTACGCCGGCACAAACAGGGATAATTGTTACTCACGGCCTTGCGGCAGGTCCTATATTCGATTCGCGTTTACTCGCCAAAATACATCGACAGATCCGACTCTGACATTTCAGATTATTTCCCATCGCTCTCTATAACTTGGTGGTTTTTATAACCGTGATCGTGATTACGTGTTAATGGTACACTTGCGAGTTTGATGTGAAGTGGACAGGTATGGTTAATAATGTCATTGCATTATCTGTAAGTATAGGGATTCGTGCTTCCGAAGCCCTCCTCTCACATAAAAATTTTTAATTTTTGCTCTTTTCCTAGAGCAGAGCCCTTTAGAGGACTTGTCTAAAACATTTCGTGGCCGCAACAACAAGATACTGAACGTGAAAAGGTACAAGAGGGAGATGGAATTTTCCATGAAGGTAAAACTTTGTTTTCGGGACTACTAGCCATCAGCAAATCATTGTCGCTAGCTATTTGCTTTCCAAGTTCGTAATGCTTATTTCGAAAATAAAAGACAGAGTTGTGAAGGTGAAAGTTCCGAACTATCACAGTGCAAATTGAGTATGGAAGAAGTAGGCGTGAAAGGCTTTGGATTAATTCAGACTGTAGCAATTGTTATAATGCGTGCCCGAAGCGCGATACGCGATCGTTTTTGCACTCCGCCTTTAGTCAGAATGCGTCCTCCGCGACTGGGAGATTGTGCTGAGCAGCAGAACATCACAGCTGCTGAGCCACCACAGTACGAGAATAATATATAAATTAGGCCGGTAACGAAGACGTGCCTAACATTCCCGACACAATGAAAGAAAGGTCTCATAAGATGACTGCTCCGACGACTACGTCCGCCACTTAAGCAACCTAAAGGAAACATTAGTTGAAAGAAACTACCTGCAAGACGCCCTAAACAAGGTCTACAACGAAGCATGTAAACTAGATAGGAAATCAACACTAGCCAAAAGGGCCCCCGTCGCACAACCCAACCAGCCGCCAGCATTTATAAGCAAATACTCAAATGCGCTCCCAAACATAAATAATATCCTCCGTAAATATTATCCAATACTGGCAAGCAACGAACGCCTTAGAAAAGCGTTTCCCGAAGTACCAAAGGTCGTGTACCGCTGCAATAGGAATTTTAAGGATACATTAGTGCATGCAAAAGTAGACCCACATTCTACTGCCCACATAACACCTTGCTTTCGTCCAAGATGCAAGACTTGCAAACACCTTCAGGATGACGTTATAGTTAAAAGCACCGCAAGTGATTACGTCCATCGCATAAAATCTAGTTTTACCTGCACTAGAGAAGGACGTGTTGTTGGGCGAGTTGGTGCTTGCTGAGTGACATAATGCAGCGCAATAAAACACACACCACAAGGTAAGAAACAGTCCCGTCGGTTTGTGTTTCTTACTTTGTGGTGTGTGTTTTATTGCGCTGCATTATGTCACTTACCTGCACTAGTTCCAACGTTATCTACATGATCGAATGTTCATAATGTCACAAACGGTACATTGGTGAAACGGGACAGACTGTTAATGTTAGAATAAACGGTCATCGCGCGGGCACAGCAAAGAAATTGCCGAAAGCAGTGGCACAGCATTTTGATGTAGCAGGTCACAACTTCGACGACCTCAAACTTTACATACTTCAGTCAAACTTCCGGTCCGCAAGAGACAGAAAATATACAGAGTCATACCTTATTCACAAGTTCAATACACTCCAGCCAGCAGGTATAAGCGTTTCTAAGGGGGGCTCTTGAATCCATTCGATATGGTACATACACAACGAAAACCAATGAGAGTTAAACCTCCTTCTAGGAATTTCAAACCTGCCATTGTTAGGTGGTGCTTCTTTTGACAACCGTGATTCAAAAAAAAGTCTAGCCCCCCCCCCACATCCCCCCCCCGCTTCTTTCTTTTCTTTTTATTCACGGAATACTACTTCCCTTTTACTCACACAATTCGTCACGACGCCCCCCCCCCCCCCCTCCTCCCACTCCCCCCGCATCCACAGCTGCCCTCTCCCGCTCCGTTGTTCGGATTGGAGGAGAGGGTACGAAGCATATACACGCTAGCGCTAAGGAAATCAGTTCTAGCCTTGAGGAAGACAAGTCCACTTGTAGAAACGTCGGCTCGAGCACACAAGCCCTGTTTACGGATTTTTTCATAGAAAGCTTCCGTCTTCCCCTTCGTGCCGTTTTTTTCCTTTTTTTTCTTTTTTTTTCTTTTTTTTTTTTTTTTTTTTGCTCCGACACGGCCAGTTTAGGATACAATGAGCTTGAGAAAACTGGAACGCCTAGGCGCGCGTATGAACGTACCCGTCGAGACGACGTTGTTCGTTACGTCACCTAGCTATGACCAATCAGCGCATACGGCGGCTCTGTCAGCTTCGCGCGGCTCACTCATCAACTGCGTGGAGCACTGCGCTGGCTGCCTGCCGCTTTTTGACGTAATCAGTTACGTAGCTTCGAGGCCATGACACGCTTCAGCCTTCCAGTTTCGCTTTTGCGTGCTCTGCAGAGTTGCACGGGTAATCGCATTTTTTCAGATACGAGGGGTGACAAGCTTTTACAGAGAACTTGCCTATATTTCTCTATTACGATGAGCTAGCTTACTGACTTGTCATAATTAATTTTTAAATAAATGACTGATTACCATTACATCTCATCTCTACGGACGGCATGTCTCCAAACGAAGAGCCCTGGTTCAGAACGGCTTTATTAAAGTCTTATTTAATGTCGCTGTAGAAGCGCCTGGTATACTTTTAAGCGGTTCTCAGTGTGTTCTCTTTTAACACGAATGCCTTTGCCTTTCAAGAACAATGAATTTCCATCACTGCATTGATTAACAAAAACCGTCAAATACTGCCAGAAGAAGCTAAACGTTTGGTATACAATGGATTATTTTTATCATCGTTAAATTATTGTCACCTTGTACGGGGTAATACATCGTTTGACAACTTGATAAAACTCAATTTATGTCAAAAGCGCGCAATTCATACTAATTATTTTGATAATAATAATATCTGCAGTTTTACGTCCCAAAATCACGATATCATTATGAGAGACGCCGTAGCGGAGGGCTCCGGAAATTTCGACCATCTGGTGTTCTTTAACCTGCGCTGCCCCTTATTTTGAAGCATTTAATATACTTAAATTCACCTTCGCATTCCATATTTCCTGTACATATCGTCTCGTCATAAGGACTAATAACACCGAATTCATCAGTTCGTTTCGCCTTACAAGACGTCACTATTCATACGACACAAGAGGCCAGGATTATGCCGCACAAACTGTGGCACTCGGTCGGTGTCGTTCCAACTAGCTGCACTCTTACAAAACATGGCATAGCCGCTGAGACGGCTTCAACACGCACCTTTCGCTCATTCTTATCGGGTCAAGATGGGACTCGTGTTCATCAGTCGCAGAATGCTACGTATGCTTTATCTGTACACGCACTGCGTTATTTTTAGGTCTGTATTTGGCTTGGCCATTATCTTTCCAAATATCGCTTCGTTGCTTCCATATGAATTTTTCTGCTACACGTTGAAAATGTAACTTTCTCACCTATAGCGCTTATTATCTTGGTTCCCATTATAAACCGGGGCTGCTATATTTCGCATGCTGAAGAAAATTGCTCAATGCTTTGGTAACTCATTTCTGTTTAGATTTTAATCAAATAAATATTACGTTCATATCGTTTACCAATGATTATGGTACGTTTTTATGTTCTCTTGTTGTAGTTATTTCCTTACTTCGCCGTTTTTGTTGGCTTATTTATCGCTTTGTTGTATAAGTAACGTTACTTTCAATTACGACGTGTTTTTTCTTTCTCTCTCATTAGCCTCATCGATGTGTATAATGATGCATAAAAAAGCGGATCCTTTCATGTTTTCCTCAGTCAGCGCTATATTTTGCCTCTTCCTGTCACAGTGCATTCAGTTAAAATATGTTTTATTTCCAGCACAATCATTTCTTGAATAGTGGCTCATTTTGCTGCTCGACTTTGTAGGGGGGCCGGAGCTTAGTCAAGCCGCAGTACTGTGGCTTTTTTTCCGTTAACCCCATATTTATTCGTGAGAAATAAAAGTTCATTGATTCAAAAAAAAAAAAAAAGAACACATTCGCAGACTGTTAGCCGTGAAACAGTCAAGGTATTACAGTAAGACGCTATCCGCGCTACGTGGTAGTTTGACGCGAAAAATATCATTGTTTTAATCTGTCATTGTCATAATGATGAAAGTGTCATTCCATTTGTTTTACCTTCACTTATCTTTTGGCATATGATAAGTGAAAAGGGAAATCACACGCAACTGCCAAGCACGTTAGCATTGCTATGATACTTTTTAAATACATTTATCTCTGAAGTATTCATTACGTTTCTATTGAAATATTAGGCACTGAGCTACAGCAGCACTAGTGCTCGAATGTTTGCTGCTGTACGATTACAGTTAGCGTGGAATAAGAGCCAGCTGCTTCAGGCTTCTCAGGCCAAAATTAAATGAACGAATTATATATCGTTAAATGTACTGAAGCTTAAGAAAAAAAAATCTTGTAGTGTCAGTTGTCTTACGGTTTGCTGTCGTAAAGAAAAAGGCTTCCTGCTTTTTTTCTTACTCCCATTTATGGAGTTTGTATGCTAGTGTGATGTGAATGGCCACGGAAACAATGAATGAGTGCGAATAAACATATCTATGCGATTAGAAAATAACGTGGATGTTGGCTGTAACGTATTACTTCAATCCCAACGTAGCTGTTTAAACATTTGAGTTTGAAGGTGAAACTTAGTCTTTGCATTTATTGCGCAGGTGATTTGGTACCACAACACGCAACCGATCAAGGAGTCTGAGCGGGTGCGGCTGCTTTTTCGGGGAGACAAGTGCTCTCTTTTACTCAACGGCATCAGCACACAGAACGCCGGCATGTACCGCTGCTCGGCGGTCAATCCTATGGGTAGCTGTTTCACGGAATGTAAATTACGTGTGGCGCTCTCCGCTCCCGTTTTTCTGGAGCCTCTTAGAGACGTAACAACGGATGAAGGCAGCCGTGTGGTGCTCACTGCCAAGTTGTGGGCGCCGGAGCCACCTTTCGTACACTGGTTCAAGGATGGCAGAGAACTGCTACCCAGCCCAGATTTTCAGGTATGAAATAGGCCGCTCTTGTCGCTTTCGCGACACTTTAATTAGTCTAGCCACTTTCAACTCATCTTCGTGCACCACTGCAGATCAGCCACGACCCGGATGGAACCGTGAAGCTACTGATCCCCAAGGTGGCAGGGAATGACAGCGGTCACTACGAAGTGGAGGCTAGCAACCCTGGAGGACGCACGCGCACGGGCTGCAGGATGCACGTTCGCGAACCTCAGGTAGCCGCTTCGTACGACCAAGCTCCCGATCAAGGCGCAAACGACCTCTCTTTTCTATCTGTGCAGAAGGCAGTCCAGGCGGCAACCACCCAGCTTGCCGTATCGAGGACGTCGAAGCAGACCGTGTCCGTGTCCAAGAGTGGATCAGAGTTGCGACTAGCCCGTTCGCTACCCTCCGAGCTGGTGGTGCAGAGTGGAACCAAGGTGTGCCTGAGCGTGGCCAGTGCGCAGCCACCTGGTGGACAGTTAACAGCCTCATGGTTTCGGTCGGGTCAGCCTATCACTGACTCACCAGACTTCCGGCTCACCCGGTCATTGGAGAACGTGGCCGGAACGTCACTGGCCGTGTTCAGTCTAACCATCTCCGAGGCCTTCCCTGAGGACTCTGGTGACCTTGAAGTGCGCGTGCAAAGTCCCAATGGCGTTGTGACCGCGAACACCAAGCTAATTGTGCTTGACGAAGACGACGACGGAACTGAGAACGTGCAAAGACGCGAGGAGAGCATTCAGCAAGCGAGCGAGGTGAAAGTGTACGAGACGAAGGTGCCTCGACCGGGACCAGCGGACTCGACCGGCTTGGCTCTGTCGGGAGACCTGCAAATGCGCGTGACTGAAGTGACACACGTGAACGAGATGCCGCCGGAAGTGTCAGAGGAGACAACCACCAAAATAGTGGACCATGCAGGTGCCAAAGACAAAGTCACTGAAGAAGTGACCCGCCGGGTGACCAAGAGAGTCACTGAGATTACCAAGACTCAAACTAAAGAGGTGAGGGGGTCCCTTGGTCTACAAATGGGAGTTCCGCAAGTAGCAGGCCTACCTGACGCCGTGCGGCGTCCCCTTCTACTTTCCTCCTTATACTTGCTCGGCTCAAGGCTGGCATAGAGACTGTCCCGAAGGCACCTTTCTTGTCCGTGCTTTCTGATGGTGCTCTCCGTTGTGTTATCTGTCTGTATGGCTGCCGCTCGGAACTGAGCTCTCTCCTTCCTTACCCTTGGCCGCCCGTCCTTAAGTGTTTGGTGTAGCATGCTCGTCACAGTGCCTTGACCAAAACCGACAGAAAATAATCTTCACAGTTGTAACGGTGACGTGAAATAAAGCTATGCTTTTGTGTTGAATATGTGTTGCATGTTGTCTCCTTCCCAACCGAAACCAAACGTGAGCACCTTGCACACACGTGGCTGTCGCTTCCTTGCGCCGCACGTAGATGGGCCTGCTGCTTGCGGCACAATGTACGTAAGCCTATGCACAAGTTTGTCGATCGCGAGCGCCTTTCTATACCGCTGTTCGGACGACAGTGGCTGCCTTGATGAATGGAGCTTTGCATGGCCGCGACGGGGTCCCGTTTCCGTTGCAGCTGAGCACCAGTCGGGCCAGCCGCGCGGCGGGGCCCTTGGGGCGTGTCGAGCCTATTCCTGTGGCCCCGGAGCCCAAATTCGACATCCTGGAGCCCAAGTACGATGCCCCGCTGCTGAGCAGCAGGCCCATCCGCGCGCCGCCACCACCACCGGTGCAGCCGGAACAGAGCCGCCCGTCGCTGTTCGAGCCGCTGTCGGTGCGCACCAGCTTCTGCCTTGAAACGGGCCAATTCCAGAGTCCGCGATCCATCATTCGTACCAAGACAGCCAGCCCCGTGTGGAGTCCCAAGAAGAAAGCCGTGGTGATCGCTGAGAACCCGGCAACGGGTCAGCGCGTGTCGGCGCCCGTATTCCTGCAGGTGAGTAGTGTCAAACACGCAACGACATGTGCCAGCATCCCGGCGCTCGCAGGGTCCCGACGACGTGTTCGCGACGCCAGGGCAGCCGGCGACGCTTCGCGCGCTCGTCACGGGCTGCCCGGCTCCGCGGCTGCGCTGGTTCAAGGACGGCCTGCCCGTGCACGGGCCCGACCACGTGGTGGGTCAGCCGTCCGGTCCGGCCCCTTGGACCGCCTGGCTCAGCATCCCCGAAGCGTTCCCCGAGGACTCGGGCGTCTACGTGTGCACGGCGTCCAACCTGGTGGGCAATACGAGCGCCTGCTGCAGGCTCACCGTCTTCGGTCAGTTGCTGTCAAGGGCGGCCTATTCCGGGAGCGCCGCCGCCGGGCGCTCCCCGATCCGCGGTCCGACGAAAAAAGGCTTTGACGGCCACGCGACCGGAAACGTGGTGTGGACAACGCGGCGCGATGACACCGTGGCCGGATAATGCGACTAATCGGCAATACCGTCACAGGGACGCCGAAAATACGCGCCTTAGTAAACACAGGTCGAAACCCTAGAAATGCCGGTCAGAAAGTGCGGCCGCCCCCCAGAAATGCGCTTCCAAAAATGGCGGCGGCGTAAGCTTACACCGGGGCAAAAATAGGCGGGAAGGGGGGCGCTCTCCGCGTCATTTCCTGTCAGGGGCGCATGCGTCGGGGAACGGGAACGTCCCGCTAGCTAATTCGGGACCAGTGTCTGGAGATGCCTCTCCGGGCTTGACGCTCTCTAGACTCCGACTCGAAACGGTAAGTCCATATCGTGGACTACTTTAAAGTCTCCCTGGGACCGGCTCGGGGCGACGTCAAAAGTGCTGGCCTCGCCTCGCGCACAGTTCACAGTGCTCGTCTGTCTTTGAGTGCGGTGCTCATTCCTATCCTTCCGCTGCTTGCCTTCCAGAAACCGGGATGGTCGTGCAGCCGGCCCACACGTAAGTACCTCTCTTTTCCACGCTCGCGAGCGGCGCTCGCCGTGCTTTCGCATCCCAGGTCGCACTCGGTAGCCTCCCGGGTGCGACCTGCGGCGCAAAAAATCACTGCGAGTCGGCGCGCCCCGGCGCCTTCGGCCGGTGTCTCGAAATAGAACAGCCGCTCGGCACCAGCTGGGCATGCATGCACCTCACCGATGCGGATGTGCAAAATGCAGCAGGCCGCGATGTGATAACAAATCCACCTCTGCTTCATTGTGCAAACCCGAAGCCTAGGCTCATTTCGCGTGTGAACGAAGCCTTGTACCAAATGCCCCGTAAGGTTGCGATGTTCCAGCTGGTGCAGTGGCCTCCCTTCTTTAGGGACAAGTGCGCGTTTTTGCTATGTGATGGCGGTAGCCAAAGCGATGTCGGTGGGACTCGCAATAACACGCCGAAATGACATTCTATTTTCTTTCATTTCAATAGAGTCGTGTACGTATTACGCCTGCGACCTGAGACCACGAGAAACTTTGCAGTATCTGGTTATGCGCAATTGTACTAGCTCGTGCTTGATGGGGTGTCAGGGGAGTGGTCATGCCAGAGCTATTCTTTTCCGCTTTCGAGTCCGGTGCCAACACTGCTTAAGGTGCCGCGTGCTGTTAGCTCCCCTAGGAGACGGCTGTCCGACTTGCGTGCTAAAAAAAGCCGAATTGCGCAGCTCCACAGTAGTCTTGCTGTTTTGGTCTGGCTGCGTCATTCCTTGACATCGTCGCCTGCTAGCTCAGCGCAGACGACAGGTCTTCCAAAGGGTTCGCCATCTTGACTCTGGCAGACCCAGTTGACACAAGCGGATGGAAACATGTTTTCAATATGGAATGGCAGGAATAACAAACAAACGCAGGGGAGAAATAGCTAGGGCAGAACACGACTTCGTGGCATGTTAAATTTTTTTAAACATTCCTGGACAATGTGCCAGCGTGTGACTCTCCTTAGGTTACTCCTTTCACTAGCTGCGCTTACAAATCCTCGTAAAATAAACTAACAGAGTTGAAAAAATAGTGTAGTCAATGACAAGTTATTGTGTGTGAGCACAACCGGTTTAGAGTTGAGAGAAATCTTGTCTAATATTTCACGGTTATGCTTCGTGAACGCAGCGACATAGCTCATTCGCGCAAAATTGTGTAATTGTTTCAAATATAGCCTATTGTTTTCTGGAATAATGCGAACCAATTTTTCTCAAATAAGAAGCATTCATCGCCTCTGCTGTGGACAGCGGCTGAAACGACGCAGTCGACTTCTTTTTATATCAATGAATGCAACAAGTGTTTATGGTGACCTTAACGCTGCAGCCAACTGCGAAAGCGCATTTTTCTCCTGTCATCTGCGTGTATTTTTGCTTGTGGACGAAAGTTATTTGCGGCAAGTGCTTTGATGGGGTTTGAATTCATGGCATGTTTACTGCATTTGTAAGTGTGTGGGTGCGCTTGTCTAAATGGATTGTAATCTCAGCTTCTTTTTTTGTTACTTAGTCAATTCGCATTTCATTAAAGGTACATGAGCCGAGCACATGAATTCAATGAGTCTCCAGTCTTGTAGTTGCTGAGGCGCCTTGGAGTGAAGAATGTCACGTTAAATGTACCGCTATCCACAGACCGGCGAAATTTTTGATAGCTGAATTTTCATTATTTAACCAAAGCGTACTCATATTATTCGACGCTAAAGCAAGACCGTTTTAAACTAGCATTCACTGAAACGAAAGTTATTCTCCAGATCCACGCAAAAAAGTTCTAACATTAATAATCAACAGTTATATAAAATAATTTCATTTATAACCAAATATACTCGTAAGTGTGTCTTTTTTATGTTCATTTCCCATTTTTTTCGCGAAAGACGGGGCGTGATTATTTGCTACGATTGTTCTTTTCTATTACTATTTCAATGCATTTTAGCTATTCTGTTCTTCAGATGCATTAAATTTAGTTATTGCCTGAAACACGTGCGACTTCAGAGTAGCTCCTCCTGCAGAAGATGCTGGTAAGAAAACGAAACCAAAAGGCCGCGAACTATTTTTGAAATAATTTAACTCAGCGCACGAAGACGCGGACACAAGAGAAGAAGGGACAGACCACAGCGCTTCTTCTCTTCTGTCCGCGTCTTCGTGCGCTGAGTTAAATTATGTTCAAGTACGGTTACCAACTGGCCCAGCTTTCAGTCCTTCTACAGTATATTTTTGAAATGTTACCTTGGAGTTAAAATGCCTGAGTGCTCGTACCAAAGGCTGTATATAAGCCACTCTAGCGGAAAGTCCTTCATAGCAATGGGCGTTAAAACAATATGGTCGTTGTGTACTTGCCCATTGCCGCATGGGATTAGAGGCGTGCATCATATTGCCGGTGTCTCTGTGGTTAGCCCTAGCGAGTTGAGGAGCCGGATAAACCGCGAGGTCCTGCTATGCAAATTAATCTCGGTTTTTTTACACTTCTACTCTTTACTTATCCTTGCACACATGGAATTTTATTTGAGATCCCACAAATGCAATCAAAACTGGAATGCAGGTGTTAAATACCGTCACAATGTAATGGTTTTGCCCGTTAAGGTAGGTGTATTATTTGGCCTGGGTGTCATCCGTTCAACGTTCTATTTCAAGGGTCGAAAAGGTGTTACCTATTCGCTTTTCTTGGCAACTGATTCGCTCGGTTTGTAAGAAACGGTCACTCGCATATGTGGTAACCTGGATGCTTTTTTCATCGGCCGGTCCCCTTCAAATAATGACAGTAGTCAGAAATGAAATCATTCATCGTATTTTTCGCCATTAAATTTGCTTCATGATAGCATTTTGCAATCGTCCGTTTACTATATTTTACTTTTTCTTCACCTTAAATAAATTAAGGCTGACGATGACATGTGAAAGTGAAACCATAAATCCAAAAACGTATGCCCTAATGTAACGTGGTCTTACGCCGTTATTTTGCGCACTAGTTTTTAAAGAACGTAATGCTGCACAACTTATGCAATAGAACTTTTTTGGCGTAAATTTGTAACGTGCATTATTCGAAAATACATGTATCTTTGACGTGAATCCGGAGTAGAAACTTACTGCACACGTTTGGATTAAAAACTAGGTTGCTTCAAGTACACGATGAGATATGCATACTTGAACGAGGCAGAACGAACACTGTGTCGGAACATGATTTCGTGAGACTCTTTTTGTTTGCACAATGACTGCGGCGTACTGATATATCAGATGCCAGTTTAACGTGCCGGGTTAAAATTTCCTTGCCACCACAAGCGACCTTTTTCTTAGTTGGATCCAGTTTACTTTCGAAACGAGCAGGGACAACAGAATCGTTAATGTATTGCGAGCTGGCTTCTTGCAAGCCGGTCGTTGCGAGCCATGGTGAGATGAGCGGACCGAAGCTCACCAAACGGAGACGCAGCGCAACTTTGATTCGCCGGTGTTGTGCTCTGGCTCCGCGAGCTTCGCCCACATCGCTTATGCGCGCTCATGGAACTCGTGTGAGCCGAGGAGATTGAGTCGGAACAGGCAACGCTATTCGCATTTAAAATAGAAAAACGCACTTCTCGTAAACAATAAAACTGTTTAATTGGGCTGTTCTGGAAAGTTCGCGAATTCTCGCCCATGCTTGCTTGAGAAGTGACATAAATTTGACGTCATGTAAATTGTAATAGAAAGAGCGTGAAATATTTTTACGTTATAGCACCCCTGGCCACTCACAGTAGGCAGGTTCCTCGTTATTGGATACGACACGTTCCCTACAAAAACGTAATACAAAGTTAGGTATACAAAGTTAGGTATTCGAGAACAGCAAGTCTGTCCACCGCCGTGTTGTAGCGGTTACGGTGCTCGGCTGCTGACCCGAAGATCGCGGCTTCGAGCCCGGCCGCGGCGGTCGCATTTCAATGGAGGCGAAATGGTAGAGGCTCGTGTATTGTACGATGTCAGTGCACGTTAAAGAACAACAGATGGTCAAAATTTCTGGAGACCTCCACTACGGCGTCGCTCATATATATCGTGGTTTTGTGGCGTAAAACTTCAGATATTTTTATTATTAGAGAACAGCAAGTCCGCACGAGTAAAAACCAGAGAATACGCAATCTGCAGCAATAAGCATTTTACCAAAAGTCACAAATACCCTCTTCGAAAATTTCTCACCGAACCATGACCAAAAGCTCCTGTGCGTAGGTCATGTGCGTAGCTGTTTTGGCTATATACCCAGATTAACGGCAGCGCCTCTGCATCTTCATGGCGTAATACTATGTATTATGCTTTAAAGCCGAGACGCCGACAAACAGGAACCATGTTGCAATTTGAACCCTATAGATGAGGGCACACAACTGTTTTTTTCTTAACTTGCAACCATGCGTGAGCTTTATTAAAAAGCGGACTGCCATGCAAAAACTAAAGTCAACTTAATCACAATTAACGTCCGAATTAAAGCTACTGAATGGCCATCCATGTATAGAGGTGTGGTGGTGGGGTCTGGGTGTTCGCAGTGACCACATGTAGATTTTTAACGTGCTCCCAAAGCGAAAGATTTTTTTCTTTACATTCCACCTCATCGGTATGGGGCCGTTGCGGTCGGGAATCTAACCTACGACCTCGCGTATGTAGAGCGCCACAGCCACTGAGTCACCGTGGCGGCAAGGCAGCAACGGAATGGCGCTTTGCCAACGCGGCGCACCCTACAGGGATTTTCGTGGCCCTCTATACTCACGTCTGAACATGAACACGGCAGTTGATAGAAACCGTGTAGTAGGAACACGTTTTTGCTAGCAGCTAACAAATCACTTCGCTCCGGGGCTGGTAAGATCGACAGCTACGGGTCTTACGGCGGCAGTTGTAAGCTAAAGTGTGGCGTGTTGGCAGTTAATTGGTGTCAAAAGAAAGAAAAAGGCAGGGAAGAGGAAGCACGGCTGTACTGGCCAAAACGTCGCAAAAGAAAGAGGAAGAGGCGGAGGAGGACTGGAACGAAATACGAGCGCGCAATTTGGCACCAGAGCGGCATTTTCAAGATAGCAACATTGAGTAAGCGGAAGGGGAAGATGGTCACTACGAGCTTCCGTCACGACAGAGGTAATGAAATCGGGTTGAAATTAGAGAACAGTGCCGGGAAGCATATCTGTTGCACACTTCCTATGAAGCGGAATGTTGGAACACTGACAAGGATTTCGTGCTGTGAGGGCAAGCCACCGTGCACATCGAGGAAATGTGGAAATCAACTTGGCGCAAGAATTGCGTCCCCTTGCCTTCCCTGGGCGTGGCCACTGTAACTCTTAGTTTCTAGATCTTAGAAGCTCAGATTCATGCACCACTCATTGTGCGAGGCATTTAGTCGACTGCAGCGCTTTTATGCATAGCTATCATCAATAAAAATAAAATCGATGTTATAAAGCAAAAATGAAACAAGTAAGAGACTGCGTTGTCTCAAATGCATAAATATATATAACCAAAAAAGAAATCACCGTTTCGCCTCAAGGGCGAAGCAATGAATGCTACAAAAAATTGGAACGTCATACGAAGTAAGGATAGCAGCTTACTCTTTTGGATCCGATCTCGCGTAACTCTACAAAACGATGGTTTAAGCGAATACGGCCGCTCCAGACAGTGAAGCTGTTTTCGTGCTGTCTCTCGTCTCGGCTCGAAGTAAGCGGCTTGATTCACGCTTTTTCGCCCCACATAACATGTGAGCGGCGTTTCCTCTTTGTTTGAGGAGCAATCAACGTCAGGCCTCGCACGCGGGACGATCTTATCGCATGTGCCCCTCGTACTACGGAGATGGCCGGTTCGTTTCGTCTCTGCTTCTGCCACGCTCGTCCTCAGCGCTCGCACGCTTTTACTAGCGCGTAGAACATACGATGCGCGGGCGATGTTATTGATTTTGATTTTGTACAGAACATGACGGCGACGGCGACGGCAGAAACTGGCCCAGAGTGTCTATATAATGGCTATCGCAATAATAACCATTCTGCAGTGTTTAATTCTAGAAATTTTCACTACCTGGTTGCCGTAACATGATACCTAGTGATAAAGCCTCCTTCCCACGCTGCACTCGCTAGTCGTCAGCGATAGCAGAGAAGAAGCTTGATTGCTTAAAACCAAACCGTCAGAGAACACCTGTTTCGGAGACCGAGAGCAAAAGTTATGGGGCGAGAAGAAAAGAACAACACGGATAGTTACAGGAAAATCCTCAGCTTAAAATTTATGATATAACTCCAAGATATATAACCCTGAGGAACTCACAAATCTCACATCACGCAAAATTACAACCAGTGTGTGACTTCCCAGAAGATATTAGCGATTTCGAAATCTTAACAAAAAATATATATAAACGAAAGGCTCTCAGAACAAGCGATATCTTGGAAAACTTTGAATGAACACGAATATATCCCTGGGAGATACAAGTAGCCATTCGGCGGAAAAATTCGCAGTCATACTGTATACGCTGTAATCATACTGTATTCAAGCCGTTTTGCACAGATGAACAATTGTTTGACGTTTCTGCGGGCGTTGATAAGAAGCAGAGCAGTGGAGATTAAAAAAACACAAAAAATCGGGTTGTGGCATTGACTGGATCAGCCCCCTGTTGGCCCCCCATGCACCGAGGGCTATACAATTTAGCGCTCATTTGTTCTCGTCACGGTCTATCTGAGTATTCTAATCATTATTTACTCATTTGACACATAAAGGATGTTCTTTATTTACTGAAAACTGCTCTGACTTACCACATTTCTCGAATAATCATAAGGCTTAGTTAAAGCGACACTAAATAGCTTACTCGAGTTCTGGAAGTAAATCACCCTTTCCTCAATAAAAAAAACATGCTCTCTTAGTGCAAGAAGATGCTTTGTAAGCCAGAAAAGGCGCCAACAGGAAAGACGGGTCAGGACATCACCTCAAAGTTTCCACACCAGCTCGTCGTGGCGAGGAGGACTCTGGCGTCTTTCCCTCGGGCTTTACTTAATTTTTTTTTTTGCAGTGGATCACATTGTATTTTCAAACATTCAGAGGTTGAATTTAATGTCACTAACGAATCCATGACGTAACGCACACACACACACGCACGCACGCACATGCACACGCACGCACACACACACACACGCACACCCACCACACACACACACACACACACACACACACACACACACACACACACACACACGCGCGCGCGCGCGCGCGGACGGAGACAGCTTCGTTTATGTAAAAAATGACACTTTCGCCGCCAGGGCGAAAAAATGAGTGTGATATCAACATATTGGAGTGGTACGAAGTATGGCTAGTAGCTAACTCCTTCGGATCTTACCTCGCGTATTAAGCGAATACTGCCGCCCCAGCGAGCGAAGTGGTTTTCGTGCTCTATATCGCTGCAGCGCGAAGCGGTGATTGCTATCGCAATAGCGCGCGTGCCAGCTCTCGCGACCGCGCCGTTCTGTTCAAAGTTCAGTTGCTGCTCGAACGACGCCCGAAAGGAGCTTCTTCATGCTCCTCACCCCGACGAATGATGGGCGCGGCGCTTCCTCTCTGCTTCAGGAGCCATCGATGGCAGGCCTCGCACGCGGCGTGATCTTATCGCGTGCGCGCTTCGTGTACGACGGGGACGGTCGGCTCGTTTCAGCCGCGTTCGTCGCCTGCGCTCGCGCGCTTTTACTAGCGCGTAGGGCATACCATGCGCGGGATAATGTTATCGATTTGGACTTTATACGTACGCAACATGACAGCGGCCGCAAGAACCCGTCGAGAGTGCCTGTATAATTGCTATAATAATAATATCTGGGGTTTTACGTCCCAAAACCACGATATGATTATGAGAGACGCCATAGTGGAGGGCTCCGGAAATTTCGACCATCTGGTGTTCTTTAACGTGCACTGACATCGCACAGCACACGGGCCTCTACCATTTCGCCTCCATCGAAATGCGACCTTCGCGGCCGGGATCGAACCCGCGACCTTCGGGTCAGCAGCCGAGCACCTTAACCACTGCTCCACCGCGGCGGACTATAATTGCTATCGCACTAATATGGTTTGGTTGCTGGAAACACTATGCAGAAGTGATGTACAGGCTATGTGATTTCTGCGAGAAGTTCAAGGACAAGTATGTCCGTCAATTTCTCTTGTAGTAATCAACATATAATGCCTTGAAATTAACGACAGTAGACTTCGTTAAAAATACTTTATCAATTTAAGTTTTTCTGCTTGGTGTTCCTTCAAGGAGGGGGGGAACAGAGAGGAAAAGGTAGGGAGGTTAGCAAGCGCGTGTACCAGCTGGCTACGATACGCTTTACATAGGGGTGGTGGGAACAAAGGTTGATATAGGGAGAGGAGGAGCAAGATAAACAGAGAAGAAAAACACACACACCAACAAGGATGCCAACAAAGCAAATGTTTTTACAAGGGCGCAATGAGTGCGTTTGTAAACATACCAGCCGTTGCGTTCTGCTGGGAGTGTGATCTCTGTGGGACAACGTGCACGCAGAAAATTGGAAAGGACAAGCCATCTGAAACACCTTCCTGCTAGAATACACTAGTTGCTCTGCAAAAAAGCTTTCAAGGATGATTAACTTGGAAAAATAAAAGCATTTACGCATGATAATTCAATTTTTCTTCAAAACAGTTTGCTATCATATCACACTAATGTAATTCAAGCAAGAAAGACTGCTTATCAGGAGGGACTACGATACAGATTATACCATACATCCATGATCGTATGACACAAGCACCTCTAGAATAGCGATAATTATTGATTGATTGATTGATTGATTGATTGATTGATTGATTGATTGATTGATTGATTTTGTTTAATATCACAAACAAAACGGAACCTATGACGGCTTTCTTGGGGTGCTTCCAGCACATCAAAGTGTTCTTATCGGAGTACAGCTGTATCAGGCCGGGAATCGAATGCGTGGTTTATCACTGTGCACCAAATAGTCAAGTCTGACTTTTATAAAGAAATCTTATGGCTCAGTGACGTGCAACACCTATCGCACATTCCATCAAGCGTGGTAAAAACAATATTACTAGGGACTCAGACCTAAACAGCTCTAACTCTTTTTTTTTTCTTTCTTTCTTTTCTGTGCGACGTTACTTGTTGCCGTGGCCGCCAGGATGATGGTGATCAGCACTAGTCAGCACCATTCGGTGGCATACCTTCTCAATCTTGCATCACTTATAAAATAAACTTTCGAGATATCGCTGCCCAACAATCGGCCATAAATATGTTGCCGTTTCATGCATTTTTCCCCCATATTTCAGCTCTTTCGGCAAACTGATCGGTAACCTAACAAATAACATTGAATAAACTTGCGGACAATTCAATGGCCCGTCAATGTCAATACCTCTAAAATAATTTCCATCTTCTGCATATAAAATTGAGTAACTTTGCATAATATTAGAGATTCAAATTAAGCACTCACGTTACCTCACTGTTATTTCTCCCAGTGCTATTGACCGCGGGCTTACAGGAAGTTTTCAGGGCCCCAGATTGGGAAGAGTTAGGGATATGAGGTAATAGAAAGTACCTTAGTAACCGGCGATTCACTGATGACATTGCATAGATGAGGAACTCAGGGGACGAATTGCAACTCATGATTACTGAATTGGACAAGGAAAGCAGAACGGTAGGTCTGAAAATTAACATGCAGAAAACTAATGTGCAACAGTCTCGGCAGAGAACAGCGCTTTGCGATAGGTAGCGAGGCACTGGAAGTGGTAGAGGAATACGTCCACTTAGTACATGTAGTGACCGTGGAGCCAAACCTCGAGACTGAAGTAACTAGGAGAATAAAAATGGGGTGGAGCACATTCGGCAGGCATTCTTAAACCATGAATGGTAGTTTACCATTATGCCCCAAGAGCAAGGTATATAACAGCTGCATCTTACCGGCACTTACCTACGGAGCAGAAACCGAGAGGGTTACGAAGAGGGTTCAACTTAAATTGAGGTCTACGCAGCGAGCAATGGAAAAGAAAATAATAGGTGTAACCTGAAGGGCAAGAACAGAGCAGTGTGGGTCAGAGAACAAACGAGTGTTAAATCTTAGTCGAAATCAAGAAGAAGAAACCGACATGGGCAGGGCATGTAGCGCGTAGGTAAGATAACAGCTGGTCATTAATTAAGAGTAACAGACCGGATTCCAAGAGAAGACAGACGCGCAGTGAGGGAGGCAGAAAGTTAGGTGGGCAGATGAGATTAAGAAGTATACGGGCATAACGTGGCCGCGGCTAGCACAGGATTGGCGGAACATGGAAGAGGCCTTTGCCCTGCAGTGGGCGCAGTCGTGCTGCTGCTGCTGATGATGATGATTGTGATTATGATGATCATGATGTTATCTCACTGTTATGTCACTGTGCACAAAAGAGCGTTAGTGCACCCTATTCATGGTATGCCCATTTAGCGATATTTGAGCTCAGAAATAGAAACCAATGTAAAGCTAACAGATTTGCTGCCTAAGGCATTTGTTCGTTAAACAGAATTCAAGAACCCTTAGACATTTTACGCAGCTTTCCGCAGCACAGAGATCAACTAGAGGAATTAGCCTTAACGAGCACAATTTTACTCAGGTGGGTTTTCTTAAAGGTTCCCTAAAGAAACGAATGATGACGCATATTGTTACCGCCCTCTTTCCTTCCGTGAAAACTGAACAATAGCCTTGATTTGCCGGTAAGCTACATAATACAGCAGTACGAAGGTTTCGCCATTTAAAGGTGAGAGGTGAGTGGGAAAATGTTTACACCTGGTTGCTCAGCTTCTAAAGGTACATAAAAAATGGAGGAACAACTTAACGTAAGTGGTTAACGACTGAAATTGGCTCACATAACAGGACACGTTATTTATGTACAAATGGAGGCACGCGTTGCAGAGCGGAGCCTCGAATTACGTGTGCTCTGGTTATACATGATGGGAGTTATCCGTGGCACGGTTTGGTAGCTCATTATTGTCCACCATTCATTAGAGAGAAGCGTTGATGTTGGGGTTGTGGAACCCTGCGATTTCTCGTTATTTTGATCAAGACATTTCCCTTTCTAGCTGTCTTCCTGAAGTTTAAGAAACACTGCGTTCCACTATTATTTACAGCTTCAACGTGCTGACAGAAATATCCCTCCTCTTTCGAAGAATATGAGGTATTGTTCAGCAAGTGCTTTGCTCGCGGAAATAAGCAGTCTGGGAAGATAGAGAAGACGGGTACCCGACGCGACAATCGTCATAGTTTGCCCTCACTCCGCATTTTTCTTTTCTTGCTCAATCGGTTCCTTGGTTTCTCGCTAAGAAAAACACCGAGAAAACAATTTCCGAAGCTCGTTTCCCTTCATACGGTATTATTTTATCGCCCACGACGCGCACGTAGTCGTTTTGATATCTACACCCGGCCCCGAGAAAATGCGGTGCTCGCCAGCCTACAACATGGCTTCCATGACTCCGTGCCCTTGAGTATTCTTAGGACGCTTTGCTAAAAGAGGACAGCTGGTCGGGGCGGCCGAAATAAAGAGGGGGGATTAGCACAGGGTTGGAATCAAGGCGAAACTGGAAGGGCGCGTTCCTAAGATTCATCGTCCTTATTTTTTACCCTTCGCGCCAGAGGTTGACTCATCGGCTGCGCAAGGCTTTTGCCGACGCTGTAGCTGGACACACGATTTATGTCTTCGTCACGCGGTCTTGACAGAAGTCTTTGAGTGATAAGGTTGTCTTACGAAAGGGCGCCTGTCTCGCAGAGTACAGTTGACACTTTTTTTTTCTTTTTTTGTAAAAGGCAAACATCCTACCGGCCTATGATACACATTGAAAACTGCGACGGCCAGCAGTAATGCGCGCCCTGTCTATTGGACCAGTAAAAGACGCACGCACGAACACCCACTCACGAGCGCAGCTGCCCCCTCCCACTGAGAGAGGGTAGCGACAGCGGCCACAGCATTTTCACGCTCGCGCGGCGCCCAGCCCGTGCCACCCGCGCTGGACGGAAAGCCAATACGTCCTGAAAGGCACACGTCGACGCGTGCCTCAGCTACAGCGGCGGCCCGTTTGGAATATGCGAGGGTGCGGTGGCGGCGGGCCGGCGTCTGTTTTTGGCCCGGCGCTCCAGATACGCGTTTCCCGTTGACGGGGCTGGCATGCGAGTCGGAACAGCAAAACCTCGAGCCCGGGCCATGGTCTATACTTGTGGCGGCGGCCGCCTGGAGAAGCGCCACGACACGCAGCGGCCGCTGCTGAGGCGCTATACTGCATTGCATAACGGGCCACCAGCGCTTGCTGCGCAACTGCCAAAGAGAAAACTGGAACGTTATTGTAGTACATCGCGTCACATACAACATAAGCGCTCATGGCGGCTGTTACAGCACTGAGCGAACCGACAGGGTGCGCTATAGAATAAAGTGCACCCTTTAACGGCGGATAACGTGTGATTTCATTTCGTGCTTTGCTTGCCGATATTTAAATACTCTGTTGTTCGATGATACAACACGACCATCTAATACAAACGTGACTATACACGGCTAAATATTATGACTGTAAGTACATCTCAGAGGATCAATGAATTTTTGTAACCTCCAGGCTTCGTGAGACTACTTGTAAATTGCATTTTGCACGCATTCAATCCACCTCGAAGTGAACTAGTATGCGATTATGTGAGATATTCACCCCAGATGGGTTGTCAATTGCATGCGCAAATTGAAAGAGATTATCCTTAATGAGAGAAAAATAGAGAGATTAGCCTGAGTGCTGTGGCTCTAGTCTGCTCTGCTCCTCAGCGTCGGGGAAATAGTTTAAGGGAAAGGCACAGACAGGATAGGAGGACGAAGCTGATACTGTGCCGATAATAGCTGTTCCACTGTCTATTAACGCGACAGCGTTAAAGAGCTCGTTTCGCAGAAATTTCGGCGTCGGCGTCGTTGGTTGTGAGCGAAAAATCATCATCTTGTCCGTGACCGAAAAATCGAGAAAGATGCAAATAAAATAAATAATAAAAATTTCCGGGTCCGAATGAGGATCGAACCCGGGTCGTCTGCGTGGCAAGCAGGTGTTCTACCACGCAGCCACGCTTCAGCTTGTGATTACATATAAAATAACTTCCTCTGCTTGGAATTGCAGTGAAATAACACACATGCTTTGCAAACACGCGCGTCCTGTATACAGGCGTCGCAATACAACATGTAATATCGCAGTAATGTTCCGTGGTACAAGCGTGCATAACCATCGGGCGTCAGAAGATGTGAATATCATAACGGCATTGTAGTTCAAAGGCGTGTACCCATTACAAAAGGCACACACGTTACTGCGCGTATTCCCTTAAGACCACGTATAGTGGGTACATAGCAAGTTCGAAAAAATTTACCGCATTTCCCGCGCATAATTGCTCGTGGTTTAAAGCATGCTACCCATTACATAGTATGCACTAAGTGATTGAAGTACGCACTAGGGACAGGATATCGCTATCGCTTTCAACTCTTAACGGCGAAGCTTAAGGGTTCCCCAATTTTTGATCCCACTTAACGGAACACACACACCTTGAAGAAGAGGGGATAGGCTATTAGGGTGTAGCCAGGAGATGGTCTATGGCATGTGTTATTTACACAGCTGTTATGCAGAGCAGAAAGTGGTTTGAATATATACTTGCTGGCATCTTTCGAGAAAACTGGCACTAAGGTAACGTAGGTTGTTGTATGATGAAACACGAGAAAGAGAAACCATGAAATATCTTTGATATATCGCGAAGTGGCATGCAAATCAATACCTAGGCTGTAACGCCTGCACGGCAGTCCAAAACACGATGCTGTATCTTCATTCATGTGTTTATAAAAAGCAAAGGAAATGGTTAATGAAAGGCAGGAAGATTGCCTAGGACTGAGCTATGAAAAGCAGATTTTACTATGTCAAACATAAAAAGTGTTACTTTGTCCGCATATATGAATGTCTTGATTCTGGCATACAGCAGTAACGTTTCATCTGTCTCAGGTAGCCTTATTAAAGAAAAAAACTATATTTTTAGGTTTAGCAGATCATGCTGTTGTGATAGCCGTATTCTCAGAACACATATTTAATATGCTTCCAAAAGCTGTTGGGTGACCCTCGTATGCTATGTAAATCATGTGCGCTGTTTTACGTTCAGCACGGAAGTATCCATCTCTTTGCGATGTCCGAAAGTAGCGGTTCGAGAAGCATCATATGAATTGAATGACCGGTTCGGAAGCGAAGCGGTATAGGGTGCAAAGCTCTACATCCGTCGCCCACCCGTGTTGTCGAATGGAACGTCACCTAATAGCCGAGAAGGCTTTTGAACATAAGATGCGAGTGCCAAAAGACAGTGTTGTTCAATGCCGTATTGTAATTCAGCATTAGGTTTGAACATCTAAGTGGGAATCCAAAAAGAAAAAAAGGGGCAGTAAGGAGAAGATGGAAGCTTGCGATGAAAGATTCGTAAACAGGAGGTGTGGACTTGTCTGCTTCAAGGCTGCAACAAGTGAAGAAGACTTGTCGAAACATCGGCTCCGCCACACACCCCCTGTTTACGAATCTTTCACCTCTTAGTGGGGTGGAGCTGCAGTCTGGGACCAGTGATCTCGCAACATGTGAGCGGCCGCGCGCATGTGCCGCAAATTGGCGTGGGCATCGCCGGTCGGAATCTGATATGACCGGTGTTCAGGTCGAGACGTTTTGGGAACACCAGCGTCGTTGTTGCGGTAGACACCAAAAAGAAAGAATCGCGAGGGAGCCGTGGTGGGCAGTGACTCACGGCCGGCACTGCAACAGTATGAGTGACGACGAACACTTTTGTCAGCGTGAGTCACGCCTCGTTGGTCTTCTTCTGTCACCATAGTTTCCTGCCTTTTCGTTTTATTTTCTTCGGGAGCGTCCAGTTCGAGCGTATTTTTCAGGCAGCATTCCAAAAACTGCGGGATGTGTGACGTTGTTAGCAATCGGTGTTACTATAAGTGAAGCTTGCGGCGTGATTTCGTCTAGAGGCGAGTCTTAAGTAGCGCTGCAAGCGGCGTCGCGCTCCAGACAGGCGGACTCAACCAGGCGATGGGGACCACCACTGATAGCGTCGGGTAGGACGGCGAAATGCGTGGCACTTCTTCAGCTCTTAGGCATGGGAAACGCAAGTGTTTGTTCGGGACAGGGTGCACGAGAGCAACAGTGGCGAGCTTATGGATCAGTTGAGAGATAGTATACTTGACGAGTGTGGTCATTCGTTAGAACAGTCTAAGCCTCCATGATGTTTCTGAAAGGAATGAATGAACATTTATGCTTGCTTAGGCAATCACAGGCGAAAACCTTTAAAATACGGACAGGACAGCTTTATAACAGAAAATTTGTTTATTGATATTTTTTTTAGATTTTTTTTATTTCACAGTGGCACTTTTGTGACATTCGTGACATTTTCAGGTAGACGTTATACCTCAGTGTTCATGATAACTAGTTATCACGTATCGTGGGTGTTACATGTCAAGCATTGAATTAGTCAGGCTGCATGGTTTCATTCCAATAGCGCAGAAAGCGCGCACGCACACGCACGCACACACACACACACACACACACACACACACACACACGCACACGTACACACACACACACACACACACACACACACACACACACACATACACACACACACTTCGAAGACGCACTGATAATACATGGCTCGCATGACCTGCCTCTGTACATTAGCGTTGAATGTTCTTGGGTTTGGCGGAGTTCCGTGTCGTTGGTTCAGAATTCAGTGAGCAATGATGACCGAGGTGAACGCGGCCGTTCAGAAGCCAGTGACGACGCTGTCTCAAGTTTACGCCTTCCCTCCTCACATCTTTTGCAGATGGGGGCCTCCGAACGCCAGCCCGCCCACGTTCGAGCCAATAACTCAGGGCGGCGGGCTGCTGTACGAAGGATCTGATGCCAAGTTCCAGGTCAAAGTACACGGGAACCCACCTCCCGAGGTGGTGTTCACGCGGCGGGGCATGCCGCTGCGCAACGACCCGAGGCGCCAGGTGACTTACGACCCGACGACAGGCATCTGCTGCCTGCACATCCGCAACCTGACAGCCGAGGATGACGGCGACTACAACTGCTCGGCCGTCAACTGTGCGGGCGAGGCCTCGCTTACCCTTACCATCCGCGGTGAGTGCGTAGCACCACAGCTTCTTCAAGTGCACACACGTATGCTGTTGCACGCAACCCAGTCCATTGATGCTAGTGGTAAACCGTGAATCAGCCACGATGGTGACCTGTGAAAATGTTCCTGCTGCCGCATGTGGGCTTGTAGAACGTGTGGGCAGGGGCTGAAGAATGGAGGGCAGTGAAGTGGAAATCCCCGTTTCGTTACCTTCCACTGTGGTACAAAACTAGTTTTGTCTTTCAAAGAGCGATAAGTGCAACTACATGAGGCACAGCAAGTGTGCACTGTCCCCTTGGGAACGTGTGAATAAAGCAATACCGAATAAGTCACTGCCAATACATCAGGCGATGCCAATAGACAAGCCGATGTTGATGAGAGGAAATGCATAGATGTCTATACATCCGTAAATATTGCTACTGAGACTGAGCTTAGTTAATTGAGCTAATGAGAAATGGGCATACGTTAGCCAGATGGTATTGGAACGCACGTTTCTCTCAATTACAGCGGCAGCGGCAGCTGTTATGCGTGGTCAGATGCAACAGATGACGACAGTTCAAAGGACACAAGTCATCGACTCGAGGACACAAGTGCAAGATGGCGTTTCGCCAGTTCACTACTTTGCTGGTCACGACCAGGTAAGGGAATATTTGTCGATTTGGATGAATCAGGTTATAAAATAGGCACATCATGAAAAGTATAGCTTTCCAATATACAAAAAAGAACTTTTTCGAGAGCATATATAAAACGTACAATGATTGAGAGAAGTGCTAGCGAATGTACTGGGCCTTACATACAGCTTTAAGGGAGTGTGTTTGTCCTGTTTCTCTGCCTTGCTAATAAGGCTGCATCGGGTGTCGCAGCAATGACTTCGCATTCACGCAAGTTTCCGAGCGCAAATATGCATGAGAAACTTGGTCTTCTGACATGTCTGAAGATGCAACGGATTACAAAATGTGTGGACAATGCAGGCCCGTAGCCAGGGGGGGAGGGGGGTTTACCTAGGCACCCCTCCCCACCCCCCCACCGAAATTCGGATAGAGGGGGGGTGTTTTACCGAGGGCAAATAATTAAAAATAGGTGTTTTTTCAAGGCCTTCAACAAGTGGGCTCCCCCCCGCCTTGCGAAAAAAATTCCTGGCTACGGGCCTGGGACAAACTAACATGGCGCAATCTCACAGTATGCTGGGAGTGGTGTAGACTGTCTAGCTCGCACTTACATCATCGGCCGGGTAAAAATATGCAAGCACAATTTGCACCTTGCATACGAGATAGTATAGGGATTAAGGGTTACATTTTTTGTAGGCTGATTAAGATTGAGCTTCAAGCCAACTGAATCGAAAATGCAGTGCGTTAGGTAAGCGCACTTTGCACGTGAGCATGTAATGTCCTTAGGGATTACGCATGCTCACGCAGAGCCCAATAACTCATAAATGGCGTATGTTTTCGTACTATTCGCAGGCTTTCAGAGTGGACACATTCGAGTACCGGCTCTTGCGTGAAGTGGAGTTCCGGCAGTTCCTCATTGGACGCGAGCAGGCGCCTCTGCCGGCAGTGCCCGGCATGCCTATTTCTGCACCTCAGATTCAGGCACGGCCGCGGAACTCCAAGCTTCTGGAAGGATCTGATGCCACGTTCACAGTTAAAATCACATCCAATCCTCCAGCACAGGTAACGAATCTGAAACACCTGTTTGCTGTTCCCCAGTGGAACAGCGCCTATGTCGAAAACGCAGGTTTATTGGTTCCGCAACGGCGAGCGCCTTCAAGCATCACAGAGGGTCATCATGGAGCAGCAAGGATCTACATACATCCTCCGCGTCCACATGGCTCTCCCTGAGGACGCCGGCTACTACACAGTCCTCGCTATAAATCAACAAGGCTGCGTTGCCTGCTCTGCGCACTTGGTTATTGAATCTATGCCTAAGGCGTAAGTAACCACACTTTGCTCCAAAGTATTTGCTGCTGCAAGGCCTATGTTTAATGAAGAGAGACAAGACTTTTGCATTCTTATGCACATTGTTTCTGTCATTTGCAGCGAGGAGCCAAGACAGGCAGACTCATCCAGTTTCGTCATGACAGAAACATCCCGAACGCTCAAGCCCAGCTTCACCAAAATACCCCAGGACCAGGAGGTCACCGAAGGCAAGATGGTGCGCTTCGACTTACGTGTGTCTGGACGGCCGTTCCCAGACATAACATGGCTGCGCAACGGAGTCCCCGTCAACGATGACGCCACGCACAAGCTCCTTGTAAACGAAGGAGGCCAGCACGCACTTATGATCACAGCGGCATCGCGGGAGGACGCTGGCACGTGGACGTGCATCGCTAACAACAAGAGCGGCGAGTGCCGCTTCGAGGTACACCTTGTGGTCATCGAAAAGGAGCAGGTGGTGGCACCCAAGTTCGTCGAGCGCTTTCAGTCACTCAACGTGCGAGAGGGCGAGTCTGTGACGCTGCACTGCCGTGCCGTGGGTACGCCGACACCGCGGATTACCTGGCAGAAGGATGGCCGACAAGTCCACTCGCAGCCACCGAACCTTATCATTGGTGAGTGCACCCTTTAGTACGGCATCACCAACGACAGCTGCGTTCGAAACACAGCTGCAGCTCATCGCTGCTCATTTATAGCATACAATGATGTGTTACATGATGCTTTTTTTTTTTCGTTTTGCAGAGACACAAGAAGGAAGCTCAGCACTGTACCTGAACCGTGCCACAGCCTCAGATTCGGCGTGGTACCAGTGCACTGCGCAAAACCAGGCAGGCTCGACGGCAACAAGGGCGCGACTACATGTGTTAGGTAGGTATTCTAATAAAGCTGTTCCACTTAACGGACGGGATCGGACAATGTTACTTGTTGCTTTGTGACAATTGGCACGAATGAATAAGGGACAGAGTAATCACTACACGCTCTTCCGTGCTCATTGCAGCTGAACCGAAGAAGCACACTGAACCATGGTCGCTTCACCTTCCCAAGCCAACCAAAGTTATATCGCCCGAGTAAGTACACAGAGCGTTGTTTGAAACATGAGGAATAAAAGTATTGCATTTGTCACCAACCTTTCTTTTTGTTGTGACCATCCACAGGAAGTCGCCACCACGCGAGACCATCTGGCTGCGTCACGTGGAGCGCGCCTATCAGCCAGTGCGGGGACCGGAGGACGACAGGGCGCCCCAGAAGCCGGCCTTCACTACCCACTTGCAGGACCTTATCCTGCACGAAGGCGAGCGCGGCCACCTCGACGCTCGGCTGATCCCCATCGGGGACGAAACCATGATCATTGAGTGGTTTTGTAACGGACGCCCTATTGAAGCAAGTGAGTGCGGAGCTGCCTGTAATATGTGTTCGTAAAGTCGTTCGTATTTTTTGCGTGCTATCGCGTGAGATCTCCCGGTTGATAGGGCGTGTGGAATTAATGGTTACTACATACCTCTGTGAGAAAAGAGCCTGTCAAAATATGTCTTCCTATCAAATCTACACTTTTAATGCGGATTATCTTGAGCCACTACGTCTGCTCGAAAATCAGTGCACTTTGTTAGCGCGATTACGTATTTTTTTTATAAGTTATACTTACTTTTTTGCCCATTATTTCAGGCTCCCGCGTAATGACCACGTACCGCTTTGGATATGTGGCGTTGACGCTTCTGCACGTGTATCCTGAGGATTCTGGCGTATATGTCTGCCGGGCAACAAACGAAGCCGGAGAGGCGACGACCACGGCCACACTACGATGCACAGGTGAGTGCAGCTTTTATGCGACTGAATATGCATTTCGCGTAGTGTTATTCAGTAAGACTTGCCGTGGAATGCAATCGATACATTCCTCTCCAACCAACCCCCGATCTTTTTTCCTACGCTTTAATGCCACAGCTCGGCCAGCAATCGAACGCAAAGCTATCCAGGAAGACAGCATTAGAGCCATTCAGGAACTGGAAGACGCCGAGAAATACTCCCGCCAGCTCTCAATCGACGAGACTGCGTCCCTTACAAAACCTGTATTCATCAGACCTCTGAGCAACAAGGACAACCTTCTCGAAGGTAAAGTGAACATCTTACAATTATAGCAAGAACAAGATGGACAAAGTGACTGGAGTTTTGTTCAAAGTTTGCATAACCAATATAAAGAACTATTTCAAACAATTTAATCGTATATCGCATTTGCTTAGGAGTAGCTAATGTACGTGCGTATTTCTTTCTCTGGAAGGTTCGAATTGCCACTTTGAAGCCCAGCTGACTCCTGTAAATGATTCCACTATGAAGGTGGAATGGTTCCTTAACGGCCAACCACTGACCACAGGTATTTATATTGCGCTACATGAGTATTAGAACGATACCACTGCATGCAGCCTTACGTGCGAATTGCAAAGAAATCTGCCTATTTCACCGATAATCCACGAGTTTCTTCTGCTTACCATTATGCATTTTGCAAATTTCCAGGCTCGCGCATCAACAGCACTTTCAGCTTTGGCTATGTCTCCCTGAACATCATGTCACTCCGTTATGAGGATTCCGGAGTGTACATGTGCAGGGCCACTAACGCCAAGGGAGAGGCTGTGTCTACAGCGACCCTGAGGGTGAAAGGTGAGAGACAGCTGCTTGTTCGCGCACTGATGTTACGGTGACAGATGGGGTCCTTGTAAGTGTTCATTTGGACGCAACTCCGGCTGCTCAAGATCCTCGCAATTCTTTACCTGATGGTTAGAGCGAATGATTAAAGCTAGTCAAGGTAACCCGTTTCTTTAAAAGCAGGATTGAAGATTAATTCAAGCATCGGCTGGACAGGTCTTAAGTTATGAATGAGGCTCTTTCCGTACATCTCTTATTTTTAATCGTTTTTAATCGTTTTCTTAGCCTAATAAATGTGCACAAACTTGTTACAGCAATAGTAACCTACGAAAGAAATTGTAAAACACTCGTAAACTATTTCCGCTTCACTTCCGTGTCGTTATAGTTCAACTCAGTCGCATTAAAACGGCGAAAATATCGCAGATTTTACTCTGCTTAGGATTTTCTTATTTCTACACTATGCCAACAGGCGTGGTACCAGACGCACAATAGCTGAGAAACGTGGAACTCTGACGCTAACTTTTTCTCCCTATTTCTTTCTTTCTCAGCGCAAGGCCTCGTCACTGGAGACCTGGGCATTCCGGAGCAAGAGGCTTACATACGAAAGACGCAGGAGCTGGAGGCATACCAGATGGCCCAGCACGCGCCTAAGGAAATCATATTCGAACCTGTTTCAACTATGAAGCCCAACTTTAAGACAGGTTTAAGGGATCAGCTGAACGTCAAGGAGAACAGCACAGTGCACTTCGAAGCTCGCCTCGAGCCAACGGGAGATTCGTCGATGCGTGTTGAATGGTTCAAAGACGGACGTCCACTAGAAGCCAGTAAGTGCGAACTTTAGCCACAAGACCTTTATCGCAAGTCGCGGGGCTCGTTATTGGCCGCCGTTACCAGTTTGTAGTCATCTAATATACTGATAACGTGAACATCGCAGACTAAATTATTTTCCGTTTCAAGTGTTAAGCATGTCAGCGCTTTGTCTTGCTAATATTTTTATCTAAATGGTTGCATGATCTTGTTTCTCTTCATTAGGCTCTCGAACTACGACTTTCTTCAACTTTGGCTACGTCTCGCTCACAATTCGCGGAGTCGAGGCCCGCGATTCTGGTGTGTACACCTGTCAAGCGACCAACTCCATCGGTTCAGCCACCACGCAGGGCCGCCTCGTCTGCGTGTGTAAGTAGCCATAAAAGGAGCACAGTAGTGCGCAAATTTCCGACGTCTTACCTTTGCATCAAGTTTTACAATCTTGCATTGCAGCTCAAGCGTCAATCGTGAAAGAAACTCAGCACCCTGGTGGTCTCCAGAAGATCCAACATTTGGAAGATTCCTCACACTATCAACGATCCGAATTCGAAGAGGTAAATTTCTCTCAATTGTCTTTCTGACGGAGCTGACACGGTATCGCCCCTCCCAATTTAGATGTCCATAACGGAGAAGCCCAAGTTCACGCAACCGCTTCAGGGACCCAACGCTGTAAAGGAAGGTCAGAGCGTCCACTTCGAGACTCGCCTGGAGCCGATGGGTGATCCCAACATGAAGGTTGAATGGTGAGCATTTCTCTCAACACTATCTTCATTGATGCGCGAGCCTCTGAGGCAATGACACACGTTGCCTGTATTCTATGAATGATCAAAGCTCGGCAAAAAGGGCGTTCACGACAGAGAGACAGAAGAGCACGTCGCTGTGACTTGTGGGATCATGTGTTTACCCACTCAAGGGCACCTTTGATGGCCGCAGAGGAAGTTTAGAAAAGCATGGTTTGGGACTTCCAAACTGCAGTCACTGACGGCGGACTTTCTTCTAAACAGCCAACAAGGAAAAGCCGAACGGATGCACGTGCATGAAGAATCCACCGTAAAGAGTAGTTACGCCACAGGTGCACAAGATGGTAACAATATTGTAAGACCAGCGAAGAGCCGTGGTGTTTACGCGCATCCTAATATACTTCGTCTTAATGCTACAGTAAAATGGATGGAAACAGTCGGCAACGCGTAAAAATGGCAAAATATCATATGAGTTTTGTGCTACCCTGGCAGTAGACGCCAGATACACGGGGTGGTTCTTCAAAGGAGAAACGCGCCTTTGTTTGAGTGGAAAGCTAATAGACGAGCTAATAGAATAATTACGGAACTATGAAACAGCGCGCCCTATACATGCTGCAAGACTACCTATTTATTCTACGCTCTTCAGGCGGTAGAACTTTAAGGAAGAAAAAGCGAGGAAGTGTTTAATGTTTGTGTGAGCCGTGCTCAAGTTACCTTCGACATGTTTGAAGAAAGCCTTTTTTTTTTTTCTCGATAGCAAGTGGGAGGTCTCCTGATACCAGGAGACCCACTTGCTATGAAAAGACCCACTTGCTATGAAAGAGAAAAATAACACCTTTCCTCGAATCTGTCAAAGGTAACCTGTCAAAGGGACTAGCACCGCGATACCGTTTCGTGCAATAAACGTTTATTCCTCCTCCTCGATAGCAAGTGACTGGTAAGACATCGCAAATATACGAAGCGCATGTGCGCGTTCGCATTAGCATGCGGAGCAAAACTCAACGAGGCGAAACAAAGCAAGTACAGTGTAGGTTGATTTATACTTGAAAGGACATATGTAACTCGGAACAGTAGCGCAAAAATACACAAGAGACGGCAGAGCAGACGGGACACAGCGCTAAACTAACAACTCAGTGTTCATTGCAGGTGATCGCATATATATGCACATGACACCGTGCGAAAGGAAAAGGAGGAGGCGAGGTGGGGGGGAAAGGAGCACACAAGACAATCGACCCAGCAAATCAAACAAGCGGCTGACGCGACAAAAATAGCATTTTTTTTCTGGTAGACAGATTGAAGGGCAGCTTACCGCGTCTCTATGTTTTATCTCAGCCGCTTCAATAATTTCACGCGTTAGTTGGTCCGGATTTCTGGCTAGTGAATGCGCGCGGTTGAACAGTGGCTTGCAACCGCAACGCGCACAATGCGCAGCGAGGTGGCCTGACAAGGCGAGTTTATCTACATTATACCTAGCTGTGTTCCCGCAAACGATCATTCATGCATCTGCCTGTCTGGCCCACATATTCTTGGCCACACGTGAGCGGAATAGAATATACTACTCCCTCTACACAGGAGACAAACGGTTCGCGGTGCTTCTTGTTGTACCCGCGTGGCTTGCGCATGCCCGCGTTCACTCTAGCGCACAAGCTTGATAACTTTAAAAGAGCAGATAGCGCAATATCAACACCGACACGCTTTGCAATTTTCTTTAGATTGTGACTAATATTGTTAAGGTAGGGCAAGACACTTTCTTTCTTTCATGCGTCCCATGGTCAATGGTATTACCCTCATTTTCCTTGTGTTTCCTGAGCATGCTACCTGCTACAGCGGACAGCACATGCAACGGGTAACCTGCGTCTGACAAACGTGCAACTTGGTCATCAAAACTTTTATGAATGAAGTGCGGGCAGGACTTATGTAGTTTTGGTTCAATCTTCGGTGGACTGCCGCAATGATGACACCAGTAACTGAGGATAATCATGCAGCGTAGTTTGCGTCGGGCGCCGAGCCGGGCCATTCCCCGTGGTTTCCATTCCTTTTTCCTGCGGCGTTACCACATTAACAACGCTTATGACAGCCAAAACAGTTGTTGTGGCAGGGGTGATAAACAAGGAGAGCAAATGCAATGCAAGCGTGCCATTGGGGGGCCGCACAAGCTCAGATGTGGCCCATCTCAGACCGCGAGTTATTTGTAAATCAGCATCTGTATGCAGACACAGACTTACTGTGTGCACACCCGAGAGCGACGCTCGAGCGTTCTAGACCAGCGTGTTCACCTCTGTACGATGATGTGTCAGGTGCTTACCTGTTCATGTTCTGTTCCTTTTCCCTCGTCGTGCTTGTATGTACTTTTTCACTGAAATTAGCCTAGTTGGAAATGAGCGCCCTTTGCCTCCGCAGAAAAGAAACATGCGCCTTCTAGTCGGGGTTTTTCGTGCTGGCACTTTCTTGCGGCATGGCTGCACACCTGCGTACGTCCCCCATCCTGTTCCCACGTGTAGGGTAGCAAACCGGTCATCCTGGACTGGTTAACCTCCCTGCCTTTCCTCTCTACCATTTCTTCGTGCTTAGAACAACGAATAGACATTGAACCGGTTTTGTTCCACCTTCTGTTCCGATTGTAAACGCTTTTTTTTACCCTACAACATGTCTCGTATTGAGATTATACGTGCCAGACAGCAAATGCTTATGAATTATGCTTCAACAGGTTCCACAATGGCCGTCCACTGGCTACTGGCCATCGCTTCAAGACGTACTTTGACTTCGGATACGTCGCTTTGGACATTTTGTACACATTCCCTGAAGACACTGGTACCTTTGAAGTCCGGGCCACCAATAAACTTGGAACGGATATACTGAAGAAGGAGATAAACGTGCAAGGTACGCTAACAGCGTCGGTTAAATGCACGTGTGCTTAATCACCCTCTTCGGAGTGTTTACGTTTCGTTTTGTCCCGCTGATTTTCGCGGTACCCTCCGTGTACGTACTCATCTATTATTTGCCTTTTCCAGTGAAAGCGGCTGTTGACACAAGCGCCATTCACGAACTAGGGCTTGAGAAAATTGAGTACCTTGAGGGCTCTGGTGTCGACCACAGCGGCTACCACATCGAGGAAGTAACAAGGACTAAGCCGTACTTTAAGGTGCGTACTCGTACAATGATTGCAGGAGCGAAATTTTGTGGCCCGAATTCACAATACTTTTGTGCGATACTATAATTGGCCGCCAACTTGAGAGGCTTTCGTAAACCGCTTTCCGCAATGCACAGTGGCGCGTTCACGCGGTAGCCACGAGATACAATATGACAGGCGCTGCCGCGTGCCCTGACTGCATTGTCGCCGCACGCGATACTCGTGAGCTGACAAGCAGCGAATGAGAACAATTTAAAGAAAGTAGCATTGGCTTGTGCCTTGCGTTGTTTTTAACGCGATAGCGTTAAAGAGCTCGTTTCGCAGAAATTACGGCGTCGGCGTCGTTGGTTGTGGGCGAAAAATCATCATCTTGTCCGTGACAGAAAAATCGAGAAAGATGCAAATAAAATAAATAATAAAAAATTCCGGGCCCGAGTGAGGATCGAACCCGGGCCGTCGGCGTGGCAAGCAGGTGTTCTACCACACAGCCACGCCTTTTTTTTTTCTGCTTGGAAATACAGTGAAAATAACTTCCTCTGCTTGGAAATGCAGTGAAAGTAACGTTCATGCTTCACAAACGCAAGCGCTCTTTATATAGGCGTCGCAATATAACATGTAATAGCCCAGGAATATTGCATGGTACAAACGTACAATGCCATCGGGCGTCAGAATATGTGACTATCATAACGATTTCGTAGTTTAAAGCCGGCCACCCATTACAACCGGCACACACCTTACCGCGCGTATTCCCTTAACACCACGTAGTGGGTGCATAGCAAGTATGCACTAATTGGTTGAAGTAGGCACTCGGGACAGGATATCGTTATCGCGCTCATTTCTTAAAGGCGAAGATTAAGGGTCCCCCCAATTTCTTTCTTCCTCCCTTGAAGCAAAGTTCATGCTTTCATCGCCCTGTTGCATGCAGGAACGAGGGGGAAATAGACGTGAAGTGCGTATTGCAGAAACGGTCAGCGATAAGATATTTGCAATAAGACAGCTGTCACACGCAACACAGAAAGAGGAAGCCTTGTACTGCAAAAGCTTACTGCTCTTCCGTAGTTTAGTACAAAGTTCTTTTAGTCGCTTACGTGTTTTCCAAACACAGAAGACGGACCGGCACGGCTATTCGCTCGGGGTACATTTATCACATTTGGCCTTTCGCGTTTTTTTTTTTTTTATGTTATGTTGTTAGCCATAAGCGACACACGAAGCTAAATTACGGATGGCAGTGATGTTCGAAATCGGTTCATGCTCGCGGCGGTGACAATGGTGGAGCGGGTGCAGGGCAACCGGTGTCTGCGAGGCCGCGCGCGCGCCTGCCATATCGTTTCGGTCGTCAGCCACTTGGGCTGCGCATGCGCAGTTCGGTGTAGCGATATTCGTAACATGTCGCTCGTGAATGTTCTTTATTATTTTGTGGCCATGTTCGCTGACCCTTCCAGCATCAGGACTGGATTGAATTAGCATTAACAAAAAGTTGCAGCAAACGCGGTTTTTATCAATACGGAGCTTGTGCTCACGCATTCGCAATAATCTCTTACGCAACACTTGTTAGCTAGAGAGCAAAAACTTGAACAACTCCTCATAGCGGACAAATTATTGAAGAAGGTCATGGCAAACAGCTCTTGCGAACGGAAAGCTTTGTGAATTCAGCCCTTAAAGCGGAAACCAACCTTGTTCCGGTCTCTGCCGTGCAGGTTCCCCTCAAAGATCCCAAGGGACCACTGAAAGAGGGAGAGTCCATCGTAATGGAGTGCGCCATTGAGCCTCTTCAGGACTCGACAATGAAGGTGGAATGGTTTTTCAACGGTCGCCCCCCTCCCGACTGGTAATTATCGATATACATATGCCAAGATCCCCACAGCGAATAAACCATAAAAATGGGGTCATGAGAAAATTTACGAGTTCCGTGTTTGTGCGCTTACAGGTCACAGGTTCATTACGAAGTACGACTTTGGCCGGGCGTTCCTTCAGATTTTAAACCTGGTTCCAGAAGATACCGGACAGTACACTCTGCGAGCAACCAATCATCTTGGATCTGCTCATTCAACCTCATGCATCAAAGTTATCGGTAAGATTAGCAGGTCGTGCTTTTTCAAGTTAAATGGAAGAGAGCACACTGGAGCATCGGAGAAGACGAATAATGATGCTGACAAATATAAGCAAACAAAAAGTAATAAAAACTGGCCTATTTCTATTTACTTTGCACTCGTTCACTGTTCTAATGCCACACATAGTATGAAATTCACTGGCATAACTGTGGAATTTGTACTTTTCACATAAAAGGCCGAACAGTAGCTAAGAAACAAACTTTTTGTCATTGTTCTTACGGCATAAAGGAGTGAGCTCTCCCAATGTTTTCGCTGCACACCATAGGCGTATATGAGGGCTAAGGTCACCTGAGAGCTTTTATTTCTCTTTTCTGACAGGCAAGTCTGGTGTAATCACCGACTCACAGTACCCTGAAGGCTGGGAGAAGATTCAGCACCTGGAAGACCACTCTCGCTACACCCGCCAGGAGCACCAGGAAAGCATTATCACCCAGAAACCCACTTTCAGCCGACCGCTGCATAATGTGGAAACTGTAGAAGGCGCCAACGTACACCTAGAGTGCCGGCTGCAGCCTGTTGGCGATCCCACCATGCGGGTTGAGTGGTTCAGAAACAGTGTGCCTATCAAAGTCGGTACGCAATATTTTACGTTTGTTAAAAAAACTATAAAAAAGCACTGTATGAATGCGTAAGCTGACGTTTTGTGTTTCACAGGACATCGATTTAGACCTGCGCACGAGTTCGACTACGTCGCCTTGGACATCCTCAGCTTCTATCCAGAAGACTCGGGTATCTACACGTGCAAGGCGACTAGCTCACTCGGTGAAAACGTCACGTCTTGCAACGTGAACTGCTTCGGTGAGTATATCATTGCTGCACACCCCTCACGCAATGTACGCGAGTCAAATATCGCTTTCTAAAAAAATCCATCCTGTAGTATATCCAATCTCTTCGTTTTATCTTTACTGCGCTGCGTAAAGTGTGCTGGATGTCTTCCGAAGTGTCAACGTTGAGCTGGCAATTAAGTTCAGGAATGGGCAAACGGTTCAGGAATATTTAACGAGAAAATTTGGTGGCTTCGCGTGGCTATATGTCTACACTTGAAGATGCGCAAAGCGAAAGACGCGCGTCGACCACAGCGTATGGTAGAGCTTGAAAGGGGTGCTCGCTCCTTAGCAGTAGATCACACAACGATCCATACTGCACGCATAAACTCCCGTTAATTCCATCGGGCTCTAATACAAAAATAAAGACAGCCTGTCATCAATGGGGCTCTCAGAATTTGGTTGACGTTCAGCCCGGTCTGCGTGCAATGATCAGGAACTTGCTTGGAAGAAGTGCCCACGTGTAGAGAAATAAAATGAGTGGAAGTAAACTGCTAAGCATTTATAGCCAAACTGTTACTATTTGTTTTGCGTGCATCATCCTGCCATTGCGCGTGGAAAACTATAATTATAAACTTCTAGCGCGTAGAGCCCTGTTTTCGCAAGTGACTACTTGTAAGTGAGCTTACAGCGGTGCTTCATTCAATATACCTCCCCCCCCCCCCTTTTTTTTTTTGTTATTTGCTTCAGCCAAGTCGCAGCTCATTCTGGAGTCCCAGCACCCTGAAGGTCTTCAGAAAATACAGCAACTTGAAGACCAGTCCCGCTTTCGTCGCGAGATAATTGAGGAGACAACGGTGAAGACCAAGCCCTCCTTCACATCCAATATGACGGCTCTTAGCCTTCGCGAAGGACAGAATGCTCACCTGGAGTGCCGGCTTGAGCCCGTGAACGATGCTGACCTCAGGGTTGAATGGTTCCACAACGGGGTCTCGCTTCCTATCGGTGAGTTGTATATTAATAAAAAAATACTGCGAATGTACTCGATATAGCAAAAGCAACACATGTTTTCTTACGTATTGCAGGCCATCGGTACCGTCCCTTCCATGACTTCGGCTATGTCGCACTCAATATCCTGTCACTTGTGCCAGAGGATTCGGGAACTTACACCGTACGTGCTACGAATTCCCTCGGAAAGGCCGAACTGTCTACTACAATTCTTGTCGAAGGTAGGTGCCCTATTGCTAAAAATAATTGGACATCCATGGTGGTTCTATAATAGCAGGCACCTATAGGAAAACAGTACCGATATAAGTTCCATGATACATTTTGCAGGAAAGTCATCTGTTGACACAGACACTCAGCATCCTGAGGGACTGCAGAAGATTCAAGCCCTCGAAGGTCACCAGTACGTATGCGCAAGATAATTTCCACTTTCACTTTTAACGCAGTCAGTCTAAAACGCGTACTTTATACGCCAGAAATTTTGCGTGCATTAGAGATGGCATGTTTACACATACGCAGCTACGAGAGAGACACCGGGGACCTCGACCAGTCTGTTACAACAGCACCCGTCTTTACGTCTGCTCCCAAGTCCATTGTGGTTCAAGAGGGACAAAAGGCACATCTCGAGTGCCGCCTGATTCCGGTGGGCGATCCCAAGCTCAAGGTTGAGTGGTTCAAGAATGGCCAACCGGTTCCGGCGGGTTCCCGTTTCGTCGAGATGTGCAACTTTGGCTTCGTGTCCTTGGACATCCTTAGCACATATGCTGAAGACTCCGGGACTTACACCTGCAAAGCCACGAATCAATTAGGAGAAGCTGTTGTATCTGCTCAGCTCAAGTGTCACGGTATGTGTCTAACGCTGTAACTATAAACTTTACCTTTCACGTCTGCAGGTTTAAGCGTTTAAATAACAATTTTTATTCGCAGCTGAAAAGTCGCTGATATTGGACACGCAAAACCAGGAAGCCTATGAAAAGATCCAGCAGCTTGAGGACTACGGACGGCAAATAAGGCCTGCCTACGTAGAGGAGATTACCACGCAAGCACCGGTGTTCACGCAAGCTATGAAGAACCTTAATCTAAATGAAAACCAGAGTGCTCACTTTGAGTGCAAGCTCATACCAGTGGGTGACCCCAATCTCAAGGTTGAATGGTTCCACAACGGACTTCCCTTGCAGAAAGGTATTTGCTGTATTTGGACGAACAATTGGACGACGTACCTTTAACCATGTGAATTTATTTCAGCTAATCGAGTAAACACCATACACGACTTTGGATTCGTCGCTCTTGACTTGAGTTACGTGAAGGCACAAGACTCAGGCACTTACACGTGCAAGGCAACCAACTCTCTGGGGTCCGCTGTTTGTTCAGCCACTCTCAACGTCCAAGGTAATGATGACATATCTGTGTTTTAGCGCATGTCATATACAAACGACTGTCTCATTCTTCTTAGACTCGAAATCTCTGGTGTTTGACACTCAACACCCCGAGGGACTTCAGAAGATTCGACAGCTAGAAGAACTCGGACGCTACAAGGAAGAAGTAACGCATGAAGCCCCGTGCCCTGGTCCGCCGATGTTTGTCACACAACTGCAGGGTCCGAGCCGTCTTACAGAAGGTGAAAGCGCCCACCTGGAATGTCGCATTGCCCCATATCCCGATTCTACTATGAAGGTTCAGTGGTTCCACAATGGCGTCGAGCTGCAGTCTGGTACGTGCTATGTTCTTAAGACAACTAATGCCTTCCAACCGAAGTGCTGTCGACTTACTTCCATTGTTTATGCACAACAGGTCACCGCTACCGAACGATGTATGACTTCGGGTTCTGCGCCTTGGACATCCTGTCCGCAAATGCTGAGCATTCTGGCGAATATGTGGTCCAGGCCACGAATGAACTCGGTACGGCAAAGTCGACGGCGCGCATTCATGTTGATGGTAAGTCGCTCAAGCTACGTTGATGTGGTTTTAGACGCTATAAGATCTCCACTTTTTTCGCAGCCAAAGGAGGCGTCATCCTCGAAAGCCAACAACCAGACGCCCTGCCAAAAATAAAGCAGCTGGAAGAATCATGTGGATACATCAGACCAACGCAGGAGGAAGTTGTTATTAAGGAGAAGCCTAATTTTGTCCGTGGCCTCTACAACTTGGATACTCTGCATGAAGGCCAGAGCGCTCACCTTGAGGCTACACTTACGCCAATTAACGACGCGAACATGAAGATCCAGTGGTTCCACAACGGCGTTGAGATTCCTCTCGGTAAATATACAACTTCGTCTTTGAAGAATACGACCATTTTATTGAGAATTGCTCATATTTGTTGGCAGTAACCAATCTATGCAAGGAGCTTACCTTGTGTTTTGCGTTATCCAAACAGGCCACAGATTCAAGACTGTGTCTGACTTTGGCTACGTGGCCCTCAACATCCTGTATGCGTACCCAGAGGACTCTGGCACATACATGTGCAAGGCGACAAACAAACTCGGCGAGGCCGTCACCACTTGTTCCATCAACGTTCTCGGTGAGTTTCTCAGAATAAACTGCTTCTAAGGAGCGCATTTCTAAAGAGAATTTTTCGCGATTCAACAGGAAAATCTGCCATTGTCACCGATACGTACCATGAGAAAGGCCTGGAGAAAATCAGGCAGCTTGAGGAATACCAGGCTCCAGAGAAGCCCGAGCAAGTCATTCAGTTGCAGCGGCCTGTGTTCACCGTACCTCTCAACTCAGTGGACGGCCTCGTTGAAGGACAGAGCGCTCACGTGGAGTGTAGACTTGAGCCTATTAATGACGCCGATCTAAAAGTCCAGTGGTACCACAATGGGGTAGAAATCCAGCCAGGTAAGCACCTAGAGCAAAGCACATTTACACTGATTCAGTACGTCGCAAGCTTGTTCTGGTAGAAGAAGCAACTGCATTCATTCTTTCTTTCGTAGGACATCGGTTCAGAACAACGCATGACTTTGGATATGTGGCCCTTGACATATTGTATGTGTATGCTGAAGACAGTGGAACGTATATGTGCAAGGCAACCAACTCTCTCGGCGAAGCTGTTACGACGTGCAATCTTCGGGCGCTCCGTGAGTTTAGAAAATATTATTTCCTATGACGGAAATTAGAAACAGCTTTAATATCATACTCTCATTTTCATCGATTAACAAAAAGTTGTTTCCCGTAGTCTGCAACAAAGTACAGTTCAATAACTTTGCTTGGCGTTCAATACATGTTATATATCATTCTTGCAGCCAAGCAAAAGGTCTTCTATGATACTCATCACCCGGAGGGTCTTGAGAAGATACGAGAGCTGGAGGCGCAAGTCAAGTACCAGTCTGCCGAAATTCAAGAGAAACCCGTTTCTAAGCCTGTGTTCATCACTGAACTGAGGGGAACGCAGGAGATCTCAGAAGGCGAAAGCGCCCATTTGGAGTGTCGCGTAAGTCTACCGTATATTTATTCAGATTCTCTTGGAAATTCACATTGATGTTCTAATCTTGTTCAGGTGGAGCCAGCCCACGATGCCAAGTTGAAGATTGAGGTTCTTCACAATGGAAGGCCCCTTACAGCTGGTAATGAATGCAGTCTTTATATAACGAGTAACATTTACAATAAATTTCGTGATGTCTAAACGTTGGGAATATTCCGCAGCTACCCGAGTTCACATCACGAGCGACTTCGGCTATGTGGCAATAGACCTGAGCAATGCCATTCCGGAAGACTCCGGCACTTACACAGTCCGTGCTACTAACGACCTCGGTCGAGCTGAAACAACGGCCACGCTGCGTGTTCTGCCAAAATCCAGCATCATCTCCGACACCCACCACCCAGAAGGTAATAACTATCACATATTCTGAATGACTGTATGGACTGTGAACAAATATGGTTTTTGCTATGCTTTTTCGACAGGACTTGCTAAGATCAGAGAAATGGAAGATGAGGCTCGCTTCAAGCACGAAGTCATTCAGGAGCCAGTCACCTTCCAGAGGCCTGTATTCACGGTTCCTCTACAAAACCTGGAGAACCTCGTAGAAGATCAGAGGAACGTTCACCTGGAATGCAGACTGATTCCTGTCGGAGATCCTACTCTTAATGTCCAGTGGTTCTTCAACGACACACCACTCATGGAAGGTTGGTATAGCTGTTTATCTAGGGATGCTTGCGACGTAACAATATCTATGTCTCAATATTACTTAACCTCTACGGTACCTCATTTGACCTGCTTTTGTGTGCTGATTATCTCTGTATCTGTTCAATTTTCTCCAGGCACGAGATTCCACCCAGTCCACGATTTTGGCTACGTTGCTCTTGACATGGACTATGTGCGTCCAGAAGACACAGGCGTCTATACATGCAAAGCCACCAATTCTTTGGGCCAGGCGGTAACCACGTGTATGCTCAAAATTAAACGTGAGTTTGCTGTGCTACGAGGATCTTAACATATTACATTTCCTCTAGTCTACGACTGTTAAATATGTGCCCCTGACAACGAATTTTTTGTTCAACATCTGCCTGTTTTTAGCCAAGGCCTCCATTCTGCTGGACACCTTGCAACCTCAAGGTTATGAGAAGATTCGCGAGCTAGAAGACTTGAAGGGTCAGAAGCCTCCAGAGAAACCTGATGCGGTATACGAAAAGCCTGTCTTTACCACCCCCTTGGTTGGCCCTGGTGAGATCAATGAGGGACAGCCTGCACGTCTGGAGTGCCGCTGCGTGCCTGTCGGAGATCCCGACCTCAAGTTCTTCTGGTACGTCAACGGAATCGAGCTTCCCAAAGGTAAAGTTCGTTTTATTTCACAATCATTCAACAAACATCATAGTATAAATTAGCTCGGAAGAATGTCATTTCACTCGTATGTTCCCTTCTTTCTATCTCTCTATCTTTTCATCCCTTAATCCCCTTCCCCCCCAGTGTAGGATAGCAAACCGGACTCGCATCTGGTTGAGTAGAGTAGATCCTTTAGACCGTGGCGCACACCCACGCTGGGGGGATTGGCCAAGAACCGGGTAGTTTAGCAAGAAATTCTTAAATATTAGGTTAGATGTCTATTTAAAGATGAAAAGAGAATTAACCTTCCTGCCTTTCCTTCTTCTTTCTCCTCCTCCTCCTCGTATAGCCCGAGGCCATTTGCGTATTAAGTTCGTCATATAAGTTTATGCAATAGGATCTATCATTGATGAGGCCCAATGCCTTATGTAGCCGGAAGAATTCCGATCTTTTGTCGATCACTTTAATATTTAAGTAGCACAGGCGTCACTCGCCTTCAACAACTTGGTCCACTTTTTGAGTACGTCTGCTGTGCACAACACCGTATTTTGGCTATTCGACTCGGTAATATCTCGTCGCAGGGGTGAGGGGGGATGCGTAATGGGGGGAAGGAGGAAAGGGAAACTAAGAAGGGTGAGCTCTTCTGACAAGAATATCTGCTATTTGTTATCGCGCAGGCAGAAACATAGAAATCAAATTTGACGACACCCAGCACTGCTGTGCCTTCTATGCGTCTTTGTTATAAATGCGAAGCATTTCTTAGCGAACTTTGGCGACTTTGAGCGTATCTATCTATCTATCTATCTATCTATCTATCTATCTATCTATCTATCTATCTATCTATCTATCTATCTATCTAGCCGCCTACGACTTTGTGCTCTCCTGGCCGTATCGTTAATGGGATTTATACCAAATTTGGTATGGCATAACATGACTGTATGGCGAACATAAATGGCTGGTCATATCATGAAAATCATGACTAACTTGTGAAAAGTATGATTTATATACCATGGTCATGGCGCGCTCGCGGCCGTTTCGTTAGCTTGATATACACCAAATTTGGGATTCAATGACGTGACTGTATGACGAACATAAATGACAGGTGCAGGGGCGTAGCCAAAAATGTTTTTCAGGGGGGGGGGGGGGCACCTCCTTGATTTCGGAGGGGGCACCTCCTTGAAATGGTCATTTTTCGCTCTGTATGCCATGGCGGAAAAAAATTCGGGGGGGGGGGGGGGGGGGGCACGTGCCCGGTGTGCCACCCCCTGGCTACGCCACTGGACAGGTGGTAATATGGAAATCATGACTTGTCATGTGCGACATGACTTGCATGCCACGCTCATGGCGCGCTCGCGGCCATTTCGTTAGCTTGATATACACCAAACTTGGTATTGAGTGACGTGACTGTATGACGAACATAAATGACAAGTGGTAATATGGAAATCATGACTTGTCATGTGCGACATGACTTGCATGCCACGCTCATGGTGTGCTCGCGGCCGTTTCGTTAGCTTGATATACACCAAATTTGATATTGAGTGACATGACTGTATAACGAACATAAGTGGCAGGTGATAACATGAAAATCTTGGCATGCATGTAATCTACAACGCCATTTACATGCCACGCTCCTGGTGCGCTTGCGTCCAGTTCGCTAGCTTGATATACACCAAAATTGGTATTGCGCGACGTGACTGTATGGCGAACATAAATGACAGGTCTTAACATGTAAAACATGACATGCAAATTATGTAAAGCATGATTTGTTCCTTCCTGGCTGCTTCGCATTACATCGATTCCCACAGTGCGTGGGATCTGCCGGCTTTTTTTACCTGCGCTACAACAAAGTAGGAGATGCTATACTAACAAACCCATTCAGCCACCCGTAAGCATGCCTGTGTTTCTGCTGTTACACATTCTTCACTTTGCTTTCAGGTTCGAGGCTTATCCCCAACAACGACTTCGGGTTTGTGACACTCGACATCATGTCAGGAATAGCAGAAGACTCCGGAGTCTATATGTGCAAAGCCGTCAATAAGGCTGGTGAAGCTGTGACCTCAACTTCCCTTCGAGTGAAAGGTCGGTTAAAGCATCATTACTATTGTCCAGAGTTTGTCTTCAGGCTAAGAATAGGAAAGCAAAATAAAATTTTAGCCCACCGTAACTGCTGCATTCAAAGGAACGTGCCCTATATGAAGCGCAAGATTTTGTCGCACACTTGAATTAAAAACTAAAAAAGGCGAAACATAAACAAGTCTTTGAAGACGACCAACACGATGGGATTGAACTAATTTTGCAATATAATTACCTTGTACGTAACTTTAAAATGGGTGGTAGTTTAACAACATGCAGCATAAACTAAAAGAACTTGAACATTTACTAGCACATTATTAATGGTGGTAGCGACATACCAGTGTAAACGCCAGCGCGCGTTAAGGGACAGTTAATTTTATGGCAAACGGTTAGAGCAGTGCGAGGCTTTCATGGGTACACAATCTTTATATATGCTTTGAGGGCTGATTAAAAACTAAGTACTTTGGTTACCATCGTGAAAATGACTTCAGATAATAAAGTTAGCGATGCCGTTACGTCTAACGTCCGTTACGTTTAGTCTACTGGTCTGTTCTTGCGCTCAAATTGTTCACAGGGAAACAAAGGAAAACAAAACATTTCGAATCCAAACATGGTTTATTTGCAGGCCGTGCCGGAGTGCTGCTTGACTCCCACCACCCGGAGGCATACAGGCAGACGCAGAAGTTTGAGTATGACTCAAGCCGCATTCCAGAAACCTGGTCGGACGAGAAGCCTAAGGTGGCGCCAGTGTTTGTGCAACACTTGAACAACATCGAGGGTGCTGTCGAAGGCCACTACCTTCGCATCGAGGGCCGCATCGAGCCTACCAACGACGACAAACTCAAAGTTAAATGGTTCAAGAACGGCAAACCTTTAGTCATGGGTAAGCGCTTGCGGTTCATTTTGCATTCTTACATATTTTAATATTTCAAAACTAGCTGACACCCACTCTAAATGAAACTATCAATAACACATTAAAACAATAAATGACTCAATCTCTACTCTTCCCGATATGCTTCTAGGTACGAGAATCAAGCCCACGGACGATTTTGGCTTAGTTTCCCTGGACATATCAAGCGCAAGACCAGATGATTCCGGTATTTACACCTGCAAGGCCACAAATGACGTAGGTGAAGCGATCTCAACGTGCACAATCAAGGTGGAAGGTGAGTGGAGCGCCGAAGGTTTCAAATTACGTGTGGACAAGCTTGCGGGTAATGTCGATACAATGCGTCCTTGCGTTTATTTACCTCGCAGGTCGCGAAAGCATCATCCTGGCTTCCCAGCATCCCGACTCGCTGCCCAAGATTCGCCAGCTCGAAGAGTACGTGCCACCGGAGAAGTACGTGCCTGAGCCGGAATATGAAGGACCGGTATTCGTCACGCACCTCAACAACCTGGAAATCCGCGAAGGGGCTACGGCGCATTTCGAGTGCCGCGTGGAACCATCCAAGGACCCCACGCTCAAAGTGGAATTCCTCAAGAACAACAAGCCAGTTCCTGCCGGTGAGCTCCCTTCTGTGCCATTGCGACAGCTGTTTATCGAGTGATAACTGTAAACGTACATGCTTATTTTAAACCTGGCGATAACAATAGCATAACACTTCAGGTTAGTATCGTGGTATATCAGCACACTTAGGACAATCGTATGCACCCATCTGAGAGAAGAAACCGCTATACTTCGAATAACGGTTAAGTCATATAACGGAACGCGAACCAAACGTGATATACGTAAGAACAATTGTACAGGTTGGCAATTTAAGCATTAACTTCTGTTAAAAAAAGTACTACTACTCGCGAAGACGCCATAAGGATCGACATAACAAAAACAAGTGTATTCAGGTACATCCATTTCTCACGCTTACGGGCGCGCTTGAAACGCGACAAGTGCGACTTGTGTGGCACCTTCATCTTTGAGACGGGCGCACTGTTGAGCATTCTTCATATTGCGTCCAGGTTCCAAGTACAACTTCAACAACGACTTCGGTTTTGTCACTCTGGATGTCGGCAATGCATTTCCTGAGGACTCTGGAATCTACACGTGCCGAGCTCGCAACTCGAAGGGCGAGGCAGTCACCACCGGGTCTCTCAAAGTACAAGGTAACATTCGTTAGACACACAAAGTCGAAGCTACGTTATGTGGTACTGATTAGCGATCAAGCATGCAGCAGAGACATACAGCTGTTGATTGTACTGAATATTCTTGCAGGCAAAAGTGGTGTGCAGTCCGACACTCTTCACCCAATGGGCGCGCAAGGATTGTCCAAGGTCCAGGAGCTAGAGACCTCATACCTGACTAGATACCAGGTACTTCCTAATCAACCTGCTGTTACTATGACGTCGATCGATATTAATACTACGATAATAAAAAAATTATTAGATTTGACGTTCGGTGGTACTGAGCGAAACTTCGATGACGTATTAAAGGAGGTGCCGAACGTACGCCGTCATGTGCTATACATGTTCACATGGCATATTCCAGCCTCCTGTCGAGGAAGCGGAGAAGGTGTTCCCGCGGCCAGTGTTTGTGGTGCCGCTTGAGCCGAACTTCTCCATTCAAGAAGGCAGCCCACTCACCCTCGAATGCAAGGTGGAACCAGCTACTGACCCGAAGCTCAAGGTGGAGTGGTTCCTCAACGGAAAGCCTCTCGCGCCAGGTAAGCCTCGGTTCTTTCGACTTGTTCGTTTATATAGAAATTGAAACAAAGGATCCAGAAGCAAATTCTCAAAGCTTTTAGTTCATAAGTGATCTAATGATATGTCCGACGCCATGATTGGCTAGCATGTGCGCTTGAGAACAATTCTAGAGTACCAACATATTGTAAGGTATAGCAGCTTGAATATTAGGACAATTAATGACACCCCTATAGGCTCCTCCTATGAAATAAGTGCTGCGTACATAACGTTTTTCGTTGCCTGAAATGTCTAAACACAAGATTTCTGTTAAAAAAAAGTCATTCTTTTACTTATCTAGGATGTTTGCAACATAACCATATGAAAAAAAAATCATAAGGACACTTTCAGCACCTTTTATGGCTTTTGTCTTGCACGTCTGCTGTGTCCTTCGAGACATCACGTGGTTCGCTGGGGTGAACTTGACGTTTACAAAATCTTTCTACAGTGAAAGCACCTTCGGCAAAGAAAATACAGGCCACTCAAGGGTGGTCACTCTACCACATTTCATGGTCTCGCACGCAGATTTCGCGGCTATATTCCGGCTTTTCAATCTTTACAAACGATTTTCATTGTCCCCTAGAACTTACTGTTTGTCCTGGTGTAAACGTCGCGCATAAATTCGAAACACTACCATGCCATCTTTAGCAAAGTGTTATTGAAGATTTTTCATAACATTCACAATTTTTCATCTACGCCGCGTCATCGATGAATCACTTTGATATCGCACTCAAAAGACGCGAATTCAATGAAAAGTCAGCGATAATAATCAAATGTGTAAATGCAAAGAAGCCATAAAAATCGCCGTGTGACTTTTTCAGGATCAAGGTACACTGTGACCCATGACTTCGGCTTCGTTGTGCTCGCTCTCACTGACTTCTGGGGACGAGACGCTGGCATTTACACCTGCCGCGCCAGCAACGACGCTGGTGAAGCCTTTACTACAACCACCATTACATGTCTGTGTAAGTACACGATTAATATTCTTTTAAAGGTAGCTGTTTTCGCATCGTGTTTCTTTACGTGAACGAATTCACTAGCTAGCTTTAGGATGCTTTTTGAGTAAAAAGTGCGAGGAGGAAAGAAAAGGAGGAGGGAAGAAAAAGGAGGGTACCTCACTTGTACATTTCAAAACAAAAATGATTCGATGAAAACGAGTACCAGCTGGAGTCAGTCAATAATAGAGCGAATGAGAGACATGTGAAAACAAACTGTGGAGAAAATTTCGGTTAAAGAGACTAATTTTCGCTTAATCCGGAGCTTTGTTTAGGCTCTCGTAAAGTTTGGCAGCTCTGTAAGAAGACATCTTCTGCTATTGGGTGTCTAATTCTAGCTAAAACGGCCGACAACTGTGCTTGCGGAAGCGTCGATTCTTACCGTCGCCGTTGTACAGCCCGCAAGGGCGTCCAGGAGGACACGCTGCACCCTGAGGGTCGCAAGGGGCTCGAGTCCATCCAGCAGCTGGAAGAGTCGCTGACGCGTGTGCCCGAAATGGTACAAGAGGATTCCGCGGGCCAGCCACCCGTATTCACATCGCAGTTCGTCAATCTCAAGGACCTCAACGAAGGCGAAATCGCTCACTTCGAGGCAACACTGACACCAGTCGGCGATCAGACCATGCAGGTCGAATGGTTCTTCCGTGGCAAGCCGCTCAAAGCAGGTGCGTTTTTCAGACTACGAAGTCTCTAACTTTATCTGTGGCCGTAACATTCGTATTCCGAAATGCCTCAGAACTAGGGTTACTCAATCCTAAAGTTACAGAAAAAGGGTGCAAAATTGGCCTATGCGGCACGTATTGAAATGTTAATCAGTGGCTGCTTCTAGCGAGCCGCAATTAATGGGCACTTATGTAACTACCTACAATGTATACCATATAGAGTGCTCTAAAACAGCGGTGATGTAAAGATCCCGTCTAGTACGGATACAAAGTGCCCTTGCTGAAACTGTGCTTTCGCATGATGACACACTACGACGCAGGGCACCGCATCCGGACGGTACATGCGTTCGGCATGGTGGTGCTCGAGATCTTGGGTACAGTGCTGGAGGACTCTGGGCCGCTACACGTGCCGCGCCACCAACAAGTGGGGCAAAGCCGAAGTCACCGTCGACCTCGAGTGTACGGACAAGACCAAGGGACAGCGGCCGCAGTTTACCACGCAGCTGCAGAACCTCATGGACCTCAAGGTAACGAGTATGCGAGTGCAGATGAGCCGGAAAGAAAGCATCACCCATGAGCTTAGTCATCGATTTGATGAGGCGGAGGCAACAAGAAATCAGTAGTGCGTGACCCTTTACAATTTGTGCGCAGGGATAACACAGAACGTGCACTAACTTTTATGTATACCACGAGAGAGAATATAGCTGCATTAACAGTATTTTTTGTATGAAAATTGGGCCACTGTTTAGGTTTTCTGTGTTTTTGCCGTCTGACAATACGTCTAAAACGTGTGCACTTGCAGGAAGGAAACAGTGCCCACCTGGAATGCCATCTGGTGCCCGTTGGCGACCCAGACATGAAGGTTGAGTGGTACAAGAATTCACAGCCACTTCGCGACAGTAAGTGTGCTTGACATGAAAACACGTGCTTCTTTGAGTTATAAGCGTATGCCCCTTTATTTCGATATTAATTAAGCACAGTAGAGCTGAGACGAAACAAAGTTTACTTTGACTGCAAGTAACACCTAACATGGTCGTTTATTTTGTCGGGTTACTACGAAGGGCTTACAGGATATGGAAAATTGCGAGACGAAAGTGAAATCCATGTGCTCATTTTTAGCCTGCTCAATAGGATCCTACATCTAGTCTTGTTCCGATCGACGATGTGATATTAAAGTGATGCGCAATAAAAAAAAAACTTTTCGCATTTTCATGAAGAACTTATAACCACGTATATGGTTACTTTTCTTCGGACGCTGTTTGTTTTCTCTAACTTTATTATATATCTTATTTATTTTGTCTCAAGTGGCTTCAGAGCTCATGCGAAGCTTGAAAAGTTTGCCGGTCAGCTACTTCAGTAAGCGTCACCTTTTTTTTAAGGCTCACGCATCAAGACACTGAGCGATTTTGGCTACGTGGTCATGGACATCTCGTTCGTGCACGCGGAAGATTCTGGCGACTACGTCTGCGTGGCCACCAACAAGTACGGCTCCGATGCGACCAAGTGCACCATTCAGTGCGCAGGTGAGGATCCCATATGAACTAGAGATGTTGTTGCTAGACGTTTCTGTGGAATCCATTCTGCAAAGAACGAGGAAAACTTGAATTTGTTTAATATTTCGGTGCTTCTACTAAACAATCACCATTGATTCGCTCTGCACTATCCGCTGTTTACTCTACAGAAAATTCTTGCTTCCTGACTTCTTATCTCTTCTTTTTTTACTTTATTTTTTAGGTACCGGAAAAATATTCAGGGACTCTCTGCAGCCTCAGTCTCTCGACAGGATTGCCGAATTGGAAGGTGCCTCGTCTCAAACCAGGTAATGCCTGCCGTGCAACTTTCTACAGTATCTTTTTAAATGGTAATAGTTGTTGGGATTTTACGTCCCAAACCACGATATAATTAGGAGGGACGCCGTAGTGGAAGGCTCAGGAAATTTCGACCATTTTGAGCTCTTTAACGTGCACCTAAATCTAAGTACACGGGCCTCAAGCATTTTCGCCTTCACCGAGAACGCGGCCGCCGCGGCTGGGATTAGATCCCGCGGCCTTAGGGTCAGTGGTCCAGCACCATAACCACTAGACCACCGTGGCGGGTCTATTTTTTTTTAATAGCAATACGAGCGAAACATTGTATCCATACCGACCAAGGTACCCTGTATTGAATAAAAGCTCATTTCTTGCATTAAGGTTGCTTAGCCGTGAAACGATAGTGTCACATCACCGCGGTGTTCCATCGCAGGACTTCGGCTGTTATGGAGGCCACTAGGCTTCAGCCACCCAAGTTCCTGTCGCAGCTGAACAGCATCGTAGGTCTATCTGAAGGACAGAGCGCCCACTTCGAGTGTCAGCTGGTGCCAGTCAACGACCCTGACCTTACGGTCGAGTGGTACTTCAACGGTCAGCTTCTGCGCTCAGGTACGTTTCGCAGCGCATTCAGTTGATAGAATCAGATTGAGATGTCACATACAATCCGTCCTTATAATCGAGTTATAGCCATGTCGCGAAAAACGTGAAACAGGAACACCAGCAAAGCACCAGGAAAGCTAGTTTCCTGGTGCTCTAGCCCGAGACTAGTTAAAATGGTCGAAAGGTGTTTTGGCGTCCAAGCCTTGTTCATTCTCATGTCGCCTGGTGTCATCAAGAACAATAACCTATTGGTCGAGTTATTGCGTTGTTATGTTTGTTTGTTGAACCTCTGCAAAATGGGGTTGTGTTTCTTTAAGGTCTACGTGAACTAAATTGACGATGGGTGGAATGTAAATGTTGCCCTGCGACGCGCACCCGTGTATTACAAGCAAAGCACCGTGCCAGCAAGCCACTGACATACGGGGGGAGAGCAACAAGTAATAATGGTTGGCGTGGTCTGGAAATATCAATTGAGGCATGAATACAACGGGCATCTAACTGGTCATCAGTCTTGCTTCTGCGCACATGCCGGGAAAATAAAGCGTGGTTTTGTTAATAAACGCGCTGGTGAGCATCGCACAAGAAGGAATCGCTCGCGAAGACGTAACTTGCTTTAGATAATTTCATTCCCGCAATTTCTTCTTTCGGTTTTCTTATTTTGTTTGTCGCGATAAATTAAAGAGTTGCATGTCGGCCAGCGCGCGACTACTGCTTCCATTACATGCATGAGGATTGTGTAAGATGAAAAATGAATTGGTGGGTCACCAGGTATTTGTTTCTATTCCGGGTTTTTTTTTTTTCTTTGCGCAACCGTTCATGACAAAAGTTATGTGTTTTTCTGCGCTTACGTGATTCTCAAAGTTGATCGGCAACGATTACTAACGGGGCTCGTTCGTGTGCAGGTCACCGTTTCCGGACGTTCCACGATTTCGGTATTGTAATCCTGGACATCCTCTACTGTTACGGTGAGGACTCGGGTGAATGGGTCTGCAAGGCAACCAACAAGCTTGGCTCAGATGTGACACGTGCTACCCTTCAGTGCAAGTGTAAGTGTTGATTTGTTATGCAGTCGTGCCTTAGAGCCGAGGTGCGCTGGGTGCAGTTTGACGAGATGCGTGTAACTTGCACTAGATAAAGCATTGTCTAGGCTGTATTAAAGCAAGCCATTGCTCCGTAAATGTGCTACGGGGAGTAATTGCAAATAGGACCCAAGGGCAGAATTTTCTTGTCATAAATTAAAAAAAACAGTTACGAAGTTACGAACGTTGCAAAATGCTTCCAGTAAATATGAAACGCAGTCTCGTGTTCAGGACAACGCTTAAGTAGGGTATTCTGCTATGTCAGTAGCGTAGAGCATAATATAGTGTTTCCGTGACCCCTTGATAACTTAGGTGTGCGATTATTATGTTCTGTTCATTTATTTTTTTTCTTTGCTTTTCAGCCAAGAGCTCCCTGATCCTGACTCCTCAACTTCCACCTGAAATGGCATCGGGAACACAGAGCATCATTGCTCTTGAAGAAAGTCTGTACCGTACGTCGGCGGTCGTAGAGCCAGAAGGTCCTGCTGAGGCACCTCGCTTTACGGTACCGCTGTCTAACGTCGAAGACCTGAGGTATTGAACTCGCTGAAGAACCGCTTCATTCTACAAGTATTTGCACTGTTTCTAGCTATCAGGCATTATAACAGTACCGTTTGTAGCTTGGAGGCTACTACCTGAATGCATGGAAACAAAGAAAGTTTTTTTAAGAGAACCACTGCACCACATTGTATTAACTTCGTCGTATTTAAGAGAAAAACTAAATCTAGTGATTGTAGCACGCAGATTTTTATTTGGGCCTTCAGAATTCTTCGATAAAATTGATGGAAACTGAAATATTTTAAATAACCAAGGCATGAAGTTTACAGCTCTGTAGTCCACATTAAAGAAAACGATATCGGAATTAGGTAAACTGCTGAACAATGCATCTGAAGCGGAAAAAAATTATGTATCTTGCACCCCCCTGTAAAATGCCACTAATTTATGTGTAAGGCTCTGGCAAATCGTTTGTAACTGTAATGACCAATTCATGTAAGTTAAAAATCGTATACTAAATTTGTCAGTTTTCTATGCTCTAATATATACAGCTTACGAAAACGGGATATCTGTTTTAAGTGCAGAGGTACGAATTTGTGAGCTTCGGGCTTATTTATCGTAAATGCATTTAAAGTCAAAATCATTGCTCTGCCTTCTACAGTCGTTTTAATTTAACCTTCTCTCTTAAACAAAGATTCATTCCAATCAATCCAGCGGTTGTCGCATATATGAGCATTCCCGCATTTTGCGCGTGTTTGAATTCGCCTGCATCGAAGTTTGCCCAGACCCTAAAGCGTCCTCTCAAACTCACCATATCTGCGCCCTTCATTCAACACAGGGAAGGAGACAATGCTCACTTGGAAGCCCGTTTGACACCAACAGATGACCCAGACTTGACCGTGGAATGGTTCAAGAACAACATGCCGCTGATGTCAGGTGAGCATTTCGGTCATTCTTGTTGTTCCCATCCATCACGTCTGGCTGTGCTAACAGCGATAGGAGAAAGCCTGTGGACTTCCTAAGCGGCTGCGCATCTGAAAGAAAAAAACGCATATTTGAGAGATTATCTCAGTGTGTTTTTCATACGCCATTTCGAAGCCTTTATAAGCAAGTTGCGAAATAATTACTTTCTCAGGCGTATACAAGTACTGTATTTGCATAAATGGACGGTTGTAGATATCAACACTTTCTTTAATTATTTGTTTGAAAGGCCAGACATCTTACCCGCGGAAATGTAACCTTCAATCTTACGGCTTAAGCACGATATAATGCAAATCGAAATTGACCCACAATTTAACACTCGAGCTCCATTCGGCGAAACGTGAAAGGGTTGCTGTGGCCCCACAAGAAGCCTCATTTACAGCCACATATCTGTGGTAGCGAGTTATGCTGCAGGAAGCCTTATTCGTTTTCCAACGTACTAGGAACGAGGATCCGCACCATCAACGACTTCGGCTTCGTGGTGCTCGAGATGAGTCCCGTGTACCCAGAAGACTCCGGCGTCTACTCGTGCCGAGCTCGAAACCGCTTCGGAGAGGCCGTCACCAGCTGCACTCTGAAATGCCAAGGTACGGTAGAGCCCATACCCCCCGTTGATGCCGGGGGAAGGTCGCTGCGATTATTGAAATACAAAAAAAAAACAATGTGTTAATGTGTCTTTTTGCAGGAAAGCGTAGCGTTATTTTGGAAACACAGCTGCCAGAATCGATGACTCCCGGTATTGATAAGATTGCCAAGTTCGAGGAAGTTTCCTCCGCCAGGATTGGCGAGACCTGGACCGACACAGACGTGTCTCAGCCGCCCAAGTTCGTCACTACACCACAAGATCTGACTCTGGCTGAGAACTCTCTGGCCCATTTCGAGTGCAGGTACGCAAATACTCTACGAAGCTCGTGCTTTATTTTCCTACAACTGTATCGTTACTGTGAGCAACACAAGATATGTGTACTCAAAGAGCACGGGCTGAAATATATAGCGAGGAACTTCATAACACCATGGTACGGATTACTAAAGGGAAATGATGGTCGTGAAATTAAGTGCTACAATTAAGTGCTACAATACTCAAAAAGTACCAGCTTTGTCCGAAAAATAGGAATCAGGTTCTTGGGCAATTACGGCATCGCTGCGACCACGTACTAGGCATTATTTAAGCCCTTCGTTTCATTGCAGGCTGACGCCAGTCGGCGACCCTACACTGAGAGTGGACTGGTACCACAATGGCAAGCCTCTTGTCACCGGTGAGTAAATAATGAGAATTGTAGAGAGGACGAGGAAATGCAACCATGTTTCCTCCGCACACCTTGTTCAGGCTCTCGAGTGAAGACAATCAGCGACTTCGGCTACGTCATCCTGGAAGTGGCGGGTGTCTACCCACGAGACTCGGGCGTATACACGTGCAGAGCCGTCAACAAGGTCGGCGAAGCATCGGTGTCGTGCAAGCTCAACGTCAAGGGTACGAACATATCTGCTTTTACGTGGAGTACAACCTTTTCAAATTGGTAGCACTTCTTGTTTGTTTAAAGAATCTCAGGTTATCTAAATTACTTCGAAGCCCCCACTACGATGTGTTTGAATGCCACATAGCTACTTTGGGACGTTAAGCACCATGAATCATTGAGCCAATGATAAAGCTGCTAAATAAAGCTAGAGCTGCCATAATTTTACTCATAATTCGTTTAAACAAGATAGTAACATTACACTGATACGCGACTCAGTAGCGTAGCGAGAAATTTTTTTCGGGGGGGGGGGGGGGGGGGGTTCAACCATACTTTATGTATGTTTGTGCGTGCGTTTGTATGTGTGCGTGCATATATACGCAAGCAAAACTGAAAAATTTCGGGGGGGGGTTTGAACCCCCCCCCCCCCCACGCCCCCCCTTGGCTACGCCACTGACGCGACTCGTGATGTCGCGCTGCGTATGAAGCATACACAATTTCGCATTTCATCTCCGTAGGCAAGCAGTCTGTCGTGATGGAACCACAGCTACCTCAGGAGTTCCGTTCTGGCTATGAGAGCATTCAGAAGTTGGAAGAATCTATGTACCGAACCGAAGAGAAGATCTTCGACGACGACAAGAAGGAGCCACCGAAGTTTGTTACGCAGATCCAATCTCTTCTCGACAAGGTGAGGGTTGAGAAAATCATATAAGCTATGCCCTAAGCACAGTGTTCCCGAATTTAATATCTCGTTTCCTTTTCGTTTCCATACAAAAAGGTGGAGGGTGACAGCGCTCACTTTGAATGCAAGCTTATCCCAGTTGGAGATCCAAATATGAAGGTGGAATGGTTCCTGAACGGACGCCCACTGGTTACTGGTAAGCTGCATAATCCGAGCATTACTTTACTGATAAAGCGGGTTTTGTTTTCTTTTTATTTTGTCGTGCAAAACTTCGCTGTTTGCCTCTGATCGATGTCGTAATATCAATTGCACAGGCACGCGTGTTCACACCATCGATGACTTCGGCTTCGTGGTGCTAGACATCGACTGGCTGTTCCCTCGAGACTCAGGAGAGTACATGTGCCGCGCCACGAATCGTTGGGGGTCGGACACGACCAAGGCAACTCTCAAAATCAAAGGTAAGCATAAAACCTCAACCTGTAGGACTCTGCTTGACGGTTTTTCTTCTGTTTGTACTATCTATAAAAGCATCTGTTCCGTACGAGCTTAATATTCCACTCTAAACACGTTTCATGTTGCGTGCGTCGCGTGGACGTAAAAGAGAACGAATCTCTTATTTTAATTTTTCAGCCAAGAAAGACATCATTATGGACAGCCAGCTGCCGCAGGGAATGAACGTCGACAAACTGCGTGACTTGGAATACCCGGCACCTCAAGAAGAAACGGTTCAGGAGCAGGAACCGATTAAGCCCAGGTATTAAAAACAAATAGCGAGCCTATATATATAAAAAAACCTTCAGTACTTGAAATACGAAGATCGCAATGAATAAAACATAAAGTTTGCGAGTGGCATAATGTTAGCATGGACAAAAAGAAAACAGGATACGTGCTGTCGTTGTGCCCTTCATTTTTTTGTCTAAGTGGTGAATGGTCATTTACCAGTTACACCAATTCGCTCTTCTACTAAGGACCTGGCCAGCTACAAACTATTATGTTCTTGTCCTAGGTTCATCACCCAGATACAGCCTCAACAAAACCTCAATGAAGGCGACTCAGCTCATTTCGAGTGTCGCTTGGAGCCCATCAACGATCCGAAGTTGAGGGTGGAATGGTACCACAACGGACAACCCTTAAGATCAGGTACTGAATAATGCTATACACTACACAATCAGCGATACACACAACACCATCATGAAATTTATGCAGCGAGTTATTTCATTCCAAGTTAAAAGCTTTTCATCTATATCTGCCTTTATCATTTTGTATTCCTTCAGGCCACCGCTTCAAGACGACACACGACTTCGGTTTTGTTGCGTTGGACGTGTTGTATGTCTACCCTGAGGACTCTGGAACATATGTCGCCCGGGCCATAAACGACGTAGGCGAAGACCAAACCCAGGCCACTCTCAGGTGCATAGCGAAGCCAACACTGGACTACAGGTGAGAGCAAAGCAAAGCGCGAAATAAATTTATGTAATATACTTTAAACGCATAATTATCAGTGGCTGCATGGAAGCTCCTATTTGTGTCAATTTATTCGGACTTTTCTTTCAGAACTCAACTTCCCAAGGACATGAAGGATGGTGTCAAGAAGATCGCTGAAATGGAAGCTTCCTGGCAGCGGTGAGCATTGTTTATCTCGTTAGGATTCTACCCCTCAGTTCTTGATGTAGTTAAAAACTCCTTTCCTATGTCGGAATAATCACGAGAAATGCCTGCTTCCCTGAACATGAACATCACGTACTTCGTCTTTCTATTTCAGCACTGAAACCCAGGAGGAGGTAGAAGAGGAACCAAAAGCTCCGATGTTTATTATGAAGCCAGAACCCCAAGTGGTTGTTGAAGGTGAATGGGCTAAGTTCCAGTGCCGTGTCATAGGTCACCCCAAGCCAAGACTCATCTGGGTTTTGAATGGGCACACGGTCATTTCTGTAAGCAATTCAACAATATCCTTGACACATTCTTTCCACTTGAGTAGTACATACCAATTAACCGAGCTCTGTTTGTGTAGGGCTCGCGATACAAGCTGACATATGATGGTATCTACCACCTGGACATCCCGAAGAGTAGACAATACGACCAAGGAAAAGTAGAAGTAAGGACTTCTGTTTCAGTAAAGACAAAAGTGTTCATTTTTCTGCGTCGACTTGTTTTTGACAATGAACTTATTCTGCAGGTTTTCGCGAGAAACTTCTGCGGCGAAGCCTACTGCTTCACGACATTGGAAGTTCGGCCTAAATTTGATGACTACAGAGCCGTTCTCAAGCATTCTCCAAAGCGTGAGTAAAATTTCCTTACCATAGAATGTTCGCACGGTGAAAATTGGCACAAGCTCGCCTAGAAATAGTACATTTGCAATGGCAATAAAGAACACCGCTTGATTAACAGTTCATTGACTTTGCAGCGTGGTACGACCAAGACGTAAAATCTTACCAGAAATACCGACATGAGACTGAGCTGCAACGAGTGTTCGAGGAAAAACTTACTCCTGGAGGTACCCGTGTCGACGTATGGAAGACTGAACAAGGCCAACAAGGTACGGAGAAACACAGGTGTCGTTGATGACAGTGCGTTTACTACGACCTAACTAGGCGCACATGTTTATAGATTTAAGTTCAGGTGGCGTTTCGAAGGGTTGCGTGAGTGATGTCATGTATGTGTTACGTTTCAGGCGAACACCAAAAGATCAAGAAGAGAATAGAGGAGGAAGAAATTGAAAAGATGAAGCCAAAGGTGGAGCGCTTCAAGACGGACTCCATTTACGTAAGCAGGGCTTTATGACAACATCTGCTAGCAACAAAGGAAACAGAAACAAAAAAGTACAAAAATTAAACCTCTACCTGCGATAAACATTCTTCCTGTTTACGTTCGCTTAGTGCTAAACAAAAATTTGAATTTGAGACGTAAGCAGCGCGCGTCACCTGCTCGCGAGTGTCTGACGTACTGCCGCTGCTCCAGCAGCAGCACGATATTCTGCTTTTTCGGGACTGTGAGTAACAGCGCCGCTGACTCCTTGCCTTCTTCATGCTTCTGTAGTACGACGCACGCACGGGCGAGAAAAAGGTGGAGACGGGCTCCCAGGCGCAATACATGGCCAAGTACTTCGAGACCGAGGCGGAGAAGCAGCAGCGTGGTGCTAGCGGCATCGCCCCGGAGTCGGTGGTGCAGGGCCGCGAGGTGCACACGACTACGCAGCGTCAGACGCAGAAGGAGCAGCAGGGTGACCTGGAGATCACCCGCAAGAAGACGCTCACCGAGACGCTCGAGCAGGAACACAAGGGCGTTACCAAGGAGCAGCGCGTCCAGGGGCCCGCGGTGAGCGCACTTCCTTCCCTGCTCCACACCGCGAACCTCGAGCCACCACGTGACCGATTTAAATATTAAAAGAAAAAAAATGCGCCTATTTTTCCAAACCGGTACTCAGACATTTTTTTCTTCAGCCATAATGAAACATTAAGAGCCTGTTGCTTCTTACGCGGTGCGGCGTATACACATGCAAAATTTGGTGCACTAATCTAAAGAATTTAAGTGTTCTAATCATGGTTGCTTTATTTTTTTTTACTTTGTCTATGCTGGCATGGAGTGTAGCTGGAGAATCAGCTACGGAGAACCGCTAACTGTGCTGTGCATTTTTTGCTGTTGAAAACATACGTATTTCTGTTCCTGAAGAGTACCTATATTGGAAATTTCTGACGGAGTGTCAACCTCAGCCTCAGCGAGCCGTGCCTTTCTGAGGTTTTGTCTTAATATATATTCTACCTCCATCCGCAATGGATCTACACGCGTCTTTGGCGTTCTGCTGACGGTGTCGACGTCTCGGGTTCTATACCCGGCTCCAGCGATCTCATTAAACTGGGGACGAAATGCAAAAACGCCATAGTGCAGCGTGCTTTATGAGCACATTAAATATTCACAGTCAGTCAAAACTAATCCGCAGTCCTTAATTCGTGATTTCTTGCAACTCCCACTGTGTACCCTCGGGACATTAAATCCCATGATTATTTGCGTAATTTTCTCTTTGTAGGATCGTTAGCACAAAAACCTACACAATATAGTTTCATTTGTTTATTTCTTTTCGTTTAGGAGCTTTCTTTTAACTCCTGCAGTATAGAATACCTGTTTCTCACTATCTAAGCGTTACATTGTCCTGCGACGAAACGCACAACACCGAGCAAAACCACCGAAAGGTCAGGTTCATGATAAAGCATTAACATGATTGTGCGCTAAAACTCATAACAGCAACAAGAGGCAGATGAAATTGTGCGAGCTCAGACAGGAGTCTCCTTGGCGTCGAAAAACAGTTGTGATCAGGGGGTCACGTGGTGGGAAGCTCTCGAAACGTAGCCAGCCGGGACACTGCGCAAGACCTATTCGCGACAGGACGTGTTAAAAGACAGGATGGATGAGCTCCAAGAGCCGTTATAAATAGCCCGTCTGCCCATTCGAGTGGAAAGCGAGACCGTTCGTTGTGTTTTCCGTCCGCAGCAAGAGTCGAAGCCTCCTGTATTCACCAAGAAGCTGCAGCCGTGCCGCGTTGAGGAGGGCCACGGAGCCAAGTTCCAGTGCACGTTCACCGGCCAGCCGACGCCAAAGGTCACCTGGTACCGAGAGAACTTCCCCATAACGCCATCGCAGGATTTCCAGGTTAGCCTGCGCCGCCCGCACACACACTTTCTTCTGCTTTAGTAGGCGCTTGCCATTGCAGCGACGACACATCAACCGCACATCTTAGGTACAACGATGACGTTTACAATAAAATGTGACGCTGCAGATTATAAGACGAATGATGAAATCATTTGTAGAAGTTTTTCTACACAAAGAGCAAAGCAGGCGTTACCTACATGTGACTGGGAAAGAAAGGGAGAAGGGAAGCTGATAGGCGACGGATAAACTGGGCTTCTGTTGCCTGTATTAAAAATTTTGAAACAATGCGAATAGGTAAAAATAACAAGTGGTGTCTGTGTGTAGACCGGACACGGCCATCAACGTTTCTTTTTTTGCTCTGAATTCCTACAGAATACAGAAAACACGGTTGTGGGCTGCTTCTCGTTATTTTCCACAAAGAGAACAAATAAAAATACACCCCTGATCATTGCACGTCTTTTTTCCTCGTCCAGATCGTGACTACTGATAGCACATCGACGCTGATCATTCGCGAAGTTTACGTCGAAGATTCTGGTGTCTTCTCGGTCAAGGCTGAAAACCGTGGAGGCTCCGCCAAATCGTCGGCCAACTTGGTTGTTGAAGGTGCGTTCTCCCACGAATTGTTGCTCATTCCTCTTCCACCTGTTATAAAACCACCATCTTGTTTCTTACGAGCAGTTGGCAGTCCATAGATTTTAGAGAGTTTAAAGCAGAGGTTGCTTACAAAGCGACTACAATCCAAAGTAGTTTAGGTTGCAAAGCATGAAATAGCAAAACAACCCGGAGCATACGCCCGGCAATCTATCAGAAGTACGCAATGGGAAAAATTATTCTCTTTGGTTCTTCTGAGAAACGATTTATGAAAAAGATAACATAAAAAAATAAAGTCATAAATATTGCAAGCATAGTTTTTCAATAAAGCTGTGGTGGTAACACTTTTGCTGCCGAGCCGAACGAAACTGTTGATCTGTGAAAGTTTCTATGCTAGGTTTAATCATGACGCAGCTCTTGAGCACAGCTACTTCCATTAACGCGCGCGAAATGTCAGGTGATGAACTAAGCACAAAACTCCGTAGTGCCCAGAAAACTTCGCAAAGGGATCATGTTATGCCCCTGAAGCTGTTTGCATAGCGCTGCGTACTAATTTTAGCGGCGTCGCCTTGCGTTTCGACAGAGAGGCGAGAGCAACGCAGCGGGACTGTGCCGCCCAATTTCACCAGGACTATCCAGGACGTTTCGTCCAAGGCCGGAAAGTTGGTCCGCCTCGACGCCAAGGTCTCTGGATCGAAGCCTCTGGATGTCTATTGGCTGAAGGTAAAGTGCCTCAATGGTGTGACCTATGCTCGGAGATAGCATGCGGATATTTTCCGGGATTATTTGGATACTACTCGCATTAGGACAAGCAATCTATTTAAAACATGCATAAAAACGCTTGCCGCTGCGCTACTTGGTTCATTTGTGTTAAAATATTAGCGAAGAAGGATTTGCGCAAAAACAACAACAAATGGATATGCTATTTTTTTCATCGTTGCCTCGTTTACCAAGCTTCAAGGACGGCAAAGAAAAATGGTGAGCCCCATGTTATCAGGGAAACCAGATGTCGTCTACATGGTGCGTTACGTAATGAAAGATTCCGAACCTACTTTTTAGATTTTAGAACGTGTTCTAGCTGGCATCATCTTAGTCCACCAACATCGCGCACTTGCAACAAAAAATCCACTAGAAAGTAAAAATGCCTCGCAAACTTTTTTTTTCGTTGTGTTAACTCAGCTCTGACGTCAGAGTGCGCTATTCACGAATCCGTCAACTTCGACAAGTCATGAACACGAGGGCAATATCGTTTCAGCAAAAGCAGATTTACGGCCGCCAAAATGACAG